>JANHZT010006267.1:131417-142507 GCA_032468215.1 Stegonotus admiraltiensis
TCACAGCCCTCTTTTTGACTCATGCAGTATACAGGTCCTCAATGGAAGGCAGGTTGGTAGCAATTGTTTTTTCTGCAATTCCAATTATCCTCTGAAGTCTGTGTCTGTCTTGTCGGGTTGCAAAACCAAACCAGACAGTTATGGAGGATTGCTGGGGATTGGTTAAATTGCCTGGAGAAAACTTAACTCTTCTCACTCTTTCGGACTAGGTGGCACAGATAACCACCTAGTACTAGTGGATCTGCGGCCAAAAGGTATTGATGGAGCCCGGGCTGAAAGAGTACTGGAGCTAGTGTCCATCACTGCTAACAAGAACACCTGTCCCGGGGACAAGAGTGCTTTGACACCTGGAGGCTTGCGACTTGGTAAGAGCAAGGAATTTTAAAAAAATAGATTATGTGGTTGTTTCACAGCTGTGGATGATGATTCTTAAAATGATGATTCTGCAACCCAAGTTTCAGATGCACAAAAAAAAAATGATTTTCCCCATGGTCAACTGGTTCAGAAAAATCAGGAATGGGTGCATATTTCATTAATACAGAATGGACTACATCCAAGGTTACACAAACATTGTTCAGCAAATACAGTGAAATTTGGGGTGGGGTGGGGGGTGTTCTTATTTTGCGCATCCGCAATCTACTCTTCAGCACTTTAAGCTATTTTGGGAAGCTCCATGGAGTTGGAAGAAGACTCCATTCCTTCAGTGGCTGAATGTATTTAAATGCAATCCTTGCAAACACCAATGTTGCAGGATTCAGAATCACCTGCTGCTGAGCATTTCTTAGACACATTTTACATTAATCTCCATCCCTCACCTTGCTGTAGAAGAGCTTGTGTATACAGATGGGAAGGGGAATATGTAAACTGAATTTACACCCCTGTATATGTCGGAGCTTTTCTTGTCTTCCTTATACACTGCAGCACGGGGGTCAAACTCGCGATGTCACATTGCTGTCACGTGACATTTTGCAACGTTTTCCCCATTCGTGGAGCTGGGGTGGGTGTGGTCTGCCCATGACACATCCGGCCTGCGTGATGCCAGTTTGACACCCTTGCACTATACTAAGGCTTTATCCACTCAGGGTTTCACAGCATAGTATTTATTTGTAAATTTGGTCTTTAGATATTAAAAGCAACAATTCTTGAAATTGTTTTGACTTTTTCCACAGGAGCACCTGCGCTTACTTCCCGACGATTCCAGGAAGCTGATTTCCAAAAGGTTGTTGAGTTAATCGACGAAGGAATCCAGATTGGACTGGATGTCAAGCAGAAGACCTGTAAGTCAGTGTGTTATGAAAAGCCAAAATCTGCTGGTACTTATTGGCCAAATTTTTTTCCAGTCAGTGAGTTGAAGTAGAAATTGCATTGGCTGAAAATGTGGAGACGTTGATGAACTACTTGGTTACGTTTGATGGATCCGTTACATTCTTTGCTATATTTTAATTGTGGTTCAACTGAGACTCACATGGTAACAAGCATCCTCTGAATGCTGCCTACCATCTTTTTATTCATCTTGCTATGTAATTTTGACATACATCCACATTTTCCCACCTAAAAATGAAAGTGGATTAATGTGTTAACACCCACTAGTCTAGATTTTTTTAGTTTGCTCTGTGGCCTGGAAGAGGGGGAAAGCAAATACTTCCTACAGAGGGGATATGGAAACCCAGTAGCTATAAGGCAACCTTCATCAACATGATGTCCTCCAGATGTGCTGGATGAATTCCCATATTCACAATCAGGGCAGGGGAAAACTGCCTTAGGGATTAATTACAATTATAAAAGAGAAGTAGGAAGTATTTGGGAGCATTTGTGGATCAGAGGGTTTTCTCCTGTGGCTCGTATTTTTCCATGCATTGGCAACCTTCAGTTTATTTACCCTCTTCTCTTTGTTTTTCCCCCCACAGCCAAACTGCAAGACTTCAAATCCTTTTTGCTTTCTGATCCAGAAACAAAGCAGAGGTTGTCAGATCTTCGGCAGCGTGTTGAAACCTTTGCCCGTGCCTTCCCCATGCCTGGCTTTGACAAACGTTGAGATCTGGTTCAACTGAAGACTGGCTAACCATGACACCTAGATGGCCAACAAGCTAGACATGAAGAGTCCCTGAAGCCTTGTCTCTCAGAGCTTTATCTAGTGGAGCCCCTCTTCACTCAGAAGTGATCTCCTTGGCCATTTTCCCCCACTCTATTCCTTATCCCCATTTTATAATGACTCAGAACAACTTACTTTGTGTAAAAGAACTTGGCTCTGACTCACAATACATGTATTAGATTATGCAGAATGACTTGTAAGAATTAAAGTGATCCACCTCTTTCTATGAATGAAGACATTTGAACCCTTTGTGAACATTGCTGCCTGCAGGTGCCTTCTGTACGTACGTGTATCATGCAAATATTTTCTCTGCATGTATATGCACAGCCAAAGATGTGAATGCGGATGTTACCCTTGTTCATCATAGTAATGTTTCTACATAGCAACAGAAGTAGGCAGCATCATGCCTTTGTAACAATTTGTAACTAGATCACCTCATACACACTGGATCGCATCAAAGGCCTTAACAAGCATATTGATTTAGATCCATCATATGAACATGTAACATAAGACCAATCAACAAGGGAAGTAGTCAGCTGCTCAGAATTTAAATATAGCTCCAAATGAACAATCCATCACACGACCAACTGACCACACTGGCACACAAGACATATATAAGCTAAATAGGAATAGGACCCAAAAATCCCACTGATGATGTTTCCTAATCTGGTAATGAAACGTACAGGAACTGAATGGAAACAAGCTCCGAGAGCAAACCACTGCCAAGATCCAAAACCCAAGCTACAAGTATTTTCCATTATTTCCTATCAAAGGCCTTTCTAATTAAATATCCTGATTCCCCATAGTTTCCAATTAGATCCTGCTGAGTTTCCACAAGAAAGAGGTAAAGGGCAAACACCCTCTCCTTCGTTGTTCTCCAGTAACTGGCATCACAAATGTGTGACTTCTGATTTTGGTGACAGCGTGGAGCCATTGTGACTAGTAAACACTTAGGAGGAAACACTCTATGCAAACACCTTTGCACTTCTCTGGCTTAGTGAACGCAGGTGGCCATCTATGGTAACCTATTTCTGTTGGTTTTTAAAAAATAAATGTATCATGATTTAACAGTAAACGTTTATCACAGAACAAGCTGGTAGTCTGCTCTATCTGTTTAAATGGGGACAATCATGTGGCTACTATTCCTTACATTATGGCAAGTTTGGCCTGCATTATTCACAGGGGCTCTTTTCCGGTGTAAAAATTCAGCTAACAAATCCCCAAATAAGTGGATCTTGAATCTATGGGAATCAGGAGTTAGGTTTGGAGCAAATGATCATCACCTTCCTCCCTAGACCTCATCAGGTCAATGCACCAATGCATCTACACTTCCTCCTCCTCCTCCCCCCCCCTCCTCTCATGATAGATTGTGCAGCAGCATCAAAGAGAGGTCCCTCCACCAAGCACCATGTGGATGGAGAAGCCAACTTGAATCACAAGTTGAGAAGCAGCGCAACCCAGCGGAGGAGTTCCTCAGAAAAGGCTAGCTACCATGAAGTCTTGTGGAGCTTTGGAAGTGGACTCATCTGCCCAGCATCTTCACAACCAGGCAAAAAGGATGATTAAAAACAAGAGATCATAACCTAAACCAGTGATGGTGAACCTTTTCGGCACTGAGTGTCCAAACTGGAACACACATGTATGTGGAAACTCGAAGACCACCTGGCCGGTGCGCACATTCCTGTGTTTTCGCTGGCTTTTTGGGAGTTTTTTTGGCCATTTTTGGGCTGTTTTTTGGGCCATTTGCAGGCCGTTTTTGAGCTGTTTTTTGGGCCATTTTTTGGGCTGGTTTGGGGCCATTTCCAGGCTGTTTTGGTGCTCCAGTGCCCATGAAGACCAGCTGGCTGCCCACAGAGAGGGCTCTGCATGCTACCTCTAGCACAAGTGCCATAAGTTCGCCATCACGGACCTAAACCGTAACAAATGTGCAGTTGTGGGGTAGGCTTTTGCTCACTCAGACAGTGCTAAGCATCAGCTTGCACATGGCTGTGTGGACACTGTCATGTTGCAACCTAATCAATCAGCCATCATAAATCTGGTGTTTTTCCCCTATGTGTTTATTGCATTTCTCCGAATTGCTACTCAACAGAGAGCTGGATAGCATCAGCCTGGCAAGGCTGTGGTACAGTAAAGTGACCCATTGGTGTAGACATCTTGTAGGCAGAACACAACTAAATAATAACACTCAAAAAGGAGAACTGTAGGAGTTCCTCAAATGCTAATGCATTGGTTTTTAAAATGAGACATACGTGACTCTAATCACGAATACTTTAGTTGGTCAGCCTGACCTCCTCTTCACCACAAAAGAAGATATATGCATGGAATAATCCATCTACTGTAAGTTGAGGTTGGGGTTGATGTGATCAACTTGGGAAGAAGACAGTGGCTGCAGCAGAACTCCGTGAGAAAGTTTTATTTTGTCCTTGAGGATCCATCATAGAATGAAAGGGTCGGGATGATGCTACTGCTGCTACCCCAAGGGGACCATTTCAGATACTATGTGCTTCAAGGCACAGCTTCCAGGAGAATATTTCTGTGTCTTCCTCCCTACCCCCACCCAAGGACACAAATGTTTTTATATTCTATGCATAATATTTGGAATAACACATAAAATGGGTGCTTTTGCCCCGCATGGCTGGGAGAATGTGCTGCCCCATCTAGTCTTCAACTTCTCAATTAATAGTTTTGAAGGGTAAATAATCTCTTTAATATTATCCATTTCCCCCTTGTTTTGGGAGCAAACTGTTTCCCTCTTATTAATAAATCAGACAACTTCATTCAAATCTAGCTTTATGGGGGAAGTTCCTAAATCACTGGAAAGCTGCACGTTACAGTAAATTATATTCCCTCCTCCTCCTCCCCGCGTATCCTGGAAGCTAATCCTGAAGATTAATTACTATTGCTGATGACAACTGATGCCTTAGTTAAATTGCTCTGGTTTCAGCTTCCAGATGTTCTGTTTCTTCTACTACAGCTGGCTTTGATTATGTATTTTGATACTAAGCTTTGTGTGTGTGTGTGCGTGTGCGATGCTTGTAATCACATGATGTTGCTTGCATCTGAAGGTTTGTCTTGCCTGAATGGCCATGCAGGCAATTATAATCCAACACTTCTGGAGGGCACCAGGTAGGGGAAGACTGTCATAAGTCAATGACCCCTATGAGATTTTTACAAGCTACCAGAATATCCCTGTAATGCTAATGCAATGATTATGATCGTTGCCTTCCAAAGAGTTCTTATTTGCTCATTCTATAAGGTCATCACATGCATCAAAAGTGGGGTTTTTTTTATTTTGTAAAAGCAACTGGGCTGATTTTTGAGGCAAAACAAGGCATTTTGCTTCCTACCATGGACACTTCATCAGTTGTATTGGATGCTGTGGGAGATGGAAGGACAGATACATAGACATTGGGTCATCAGATGGAATATTTTCAAACAATACATTTGACCCTGATTAATTGAACCATGACTTAATCAACCCAATTGTGTGGATTTGCAGGACACTGAACTATCAAGCTGACAAACCAGACATGTTTTTGCACGGTAGCACAGGATAAAAAATGGTTAGCTAGTTTGCAGTTCAGTATCCTGTAAATCATTTGTTACTTTAGATTCCTTTCACTGTTTTTTTCCTCTGGGGTGGGGAAGGCCAAACAATAGCAATAGTATAGTAACAGCAGTTAGACTTATATACTGCTTCACAATGCTTTATAGCCCTCTCTAAGCAGTTTACAGAGTCAGCATATTGACCCTAACAATCTGGGTCCTCATTTTATCAACCTTGGAAGGATGGAAGGCTGAGTCAACCTTCAGCTGCTCAGAATCGAACTGCTGGCAGTAAGCAGAATTAGCTTGCAATACTGTGTTCTAATCACTGAGCCACCATGGCTCATTTTATAATATTGCTGATCATTCCTCATCTGTAACCTTAGAGTGGAGCTTCTGGTTCCAGAGGTGAAATATATATCCGTCCTTATATACAAACAAAAGCCAGTGGATTTATAATCTGTTTTAATCATTACCATCTGATGTATGTTACAGTACATCTTGATATTTGCAGCTGGATTCTGCGGCTGGCTTGGTCTGTGGTCACACATACCTTGAATGTATTGCGGCTATCTGCCTTCTCTTGCAGAAAAGTGGGCAACCCATTTTGTAATGCAGATGCAGGTCACTTCAAATTCACAATACAGGTGATCCTCAACTTACGACCACAATTGAGCCCAAAATGTCTGTTGCTAAGTGAAACGGTTGTAAAGTGAAGCCCTGCAGTTGTTAAGTTAGTAACACGGTTGCTAAGTAGCTTTGGCTTCTCCATTGACATTGCTTGTCAAAAGGTTGCACATGACACCAATGCACTGCAAACACCATAAATATAAAGCAGTTGCCCAGCATTTGAATTATGATCATATGGCCACGGGGATGCTGCAACGGTTGTAAGTGTGGAAAATGGTCATAAGTTACCTTTTTTAGTGACGTTGTAACTTTGAATGGTCTGTCAGGGTAATGATGATTTAAAGCTGACTAGCCGCTGTAAGGCTGTGGACCAGGATGAGTTAGCAGAGTTATTGCCCTTTTAAGACTGAGGATGAGTCAGCAGGGTTATTGCCACTTTAAGTAGCTGTCTATATAAGGAAGGCCATTAGAGGCCATATCACTCTCTTCGTTGTGTTCTATCTGCAATTTAGTTCTCTGTGTAAGGTTGAAGATTGAGTGCTTGCCTGGTATGTGCCTACCACATATATGTATGAATATAGAAGTCTTGTATATAAACCACTACTATAAAATAGTACTACTATACTACTACTATAAAATAGTAGTCACGCTGTAAACACTCTGACATGGTCACTAAATGAACTGTTGTAAGTCGAGGACTACCTTGTGTCAGAATCTTCTTCAGATCCGTGTGGTATGATAGCTATCACTGGTTGAGTGTAAATTAGCGATAGTGGTCGAGATGAAATGGAAACATTTATTTCCCTGTATTCCAACTCGGATTAAATTACAACCACCTTTCCAAGTTTGCCACAGCAGCTTGGGGTTCACAGCTAGTAAAGACTGAGTTTCAAGCCATTAAGGCTGAAGGTACATATGAAGATCTTGCTTTCTCAGCTATTCAGTACGAACATTGCTAAAGAAATGGGAGAGTGTAGGCTGATATATATGTAACATCAACCTGACCTCCATCATACCACCCCTGCCCCAATCCTCGATGACATTAGGGCAGGGTTCTCCCCTCCCCCACAATCTCAGAAATTCATTATCTGTGTAATGGTCAATTTGGCACTGCAAGAGCTCATCATGGCAGCCTCCATCCATATTCAAGCCCCCAGGAAATTGAAAACGCGTGTACACTCCGAAGCACAAAAACAAAGAAGGAATATCGATCCCTTATTCAACACAGCTACCCAAAACAAACAACCCACTGATTCCGTCTCTTTGAACTCCGCGCGGTGCTTACTTTTGATTTCCTAGGTTTAACCTGCAAATCCCACTGAGCTTTAACAAAAGAGCTTCAGCCAGCTGAAATGCAACCTTTAGTTTTTAATTAGAAATGCAAACAATCTTGCGAAGAAGTGTTAACATTTAAACGGCTAGCGCGGTGTAAGAAACCCCGTTTAAAGAAAAATCAGTTTCAGATTTATTATTTTTCTCATTCTTTGACTTCTCCTGTGTTAACCTGTCAGACACGGAAGTAAAATTTGAAAGCCTTGTTATCGCCTCTTTCACCTGTCAGAACAAGGCTGTCAAGGAGCTTGGCAGGTTGACAGATGACATAATCACTCCCTCTCTGAAAAATACCCCGGAGCTTCAGAACATAAGATTCCCATTCTGCTCCATCACTGCTTACCATCGGTACCATTAAGATCCATCTCCATTAAAGAAATAAAGTAAACAAAAATATGTTTAATATTGCTTATATCTCGAGGGGGAAGATCCATTTTTTTTTGCCAACTCAGTAAAAGTTAAATTATTTTTATTTTTTTGAGGAGGGGCAGGTTGCATAGCTAAGCGAACACAACGCATTGCAAAGAACTAAATGGGTTATGCAATTTGAGTACTTTCTAAAAACATTAGCAAGCCAGGATTGATGGTCAGGATATCATGGGGATGGATGTATTACATAAAATGTAGCAACAGCCACGGAACTAATAGTAGAGCTGACTAAAATATTGCAAGTTCTCTGCTCTATCCTAATAGCTAATAGGGGTTGCAAAGCTTGCTTTTAAAGCCGCTCATGATGGTGGCATTTTTAAAAAATTTTTGGGGGGGGCAGCTATTGATCCAGGAAACGTAGCTCTTAACTATACTAATCTTAATTGGCAATATAGAATGGGCTAGGACAGTGGTAGGCAAACTTGGCTCTTTCATACCCTGTGGACTTCAACTCCCAGAATTCCTAAGACAGCTTGGCTAAAGAGCCAAGTTTGCCTACCACTGGGCTAGGAAATTTAGCAAACATCCTGGTTCTTGGGCAAAACTGACTGCATGAAACACCAATGGGGAAGAAGAGTTTCAGATTTAGAAGATCCCTGCCCACCTGGTGATGCTAAACTGCATTTTCTAAGGTTACTAGGCTGCCATCTGGGGAACTTTGCATTAGTTTTGTATTAATGTTTTGATAATTGCAAAAGGGAATTCAGGTCTCCTTTTGTCTTTCCTCTTGACTCAGTAGTTTCTGTTTTTCCAAAACAGTTCAGAGGTCTAGAACAATAGCTAGGTTTCAAAATGCAGTGACTGAAGATCTCTGTGGTCTAATATATCCTTTTCTTAATGGAGACCAACGTAACCCAATGAAAACGGACTGCAACAAAAAGTTGCAAGGCAGAGTTGTGTGTTGTTCAGGGCTCTGGTAATCCAGCCAGACCTAAACTCTAAACACTGAACCTCATTCCACCTCCTCTTCTACCATTTTTCATATTATCTCCCCAGTAATATTCTGCAGCCATTGTATACGTTTCAGTCCCACTGAGCAACTTTCAGGGATCTTTTTAAATTAAGATTAGGTTGACATTCTTTTGCAGATTTCTCCAAACCTGCCCCCGAAATCTTTCATCCTATCCAGGTAGATTGAATGAGCAGCAGTGCCTAAAGATCAGCACCTGGAGAACATGTATATATGTTGGAAGGGACCTTGGAGGCCATCTAGTCCAACTCCCTGCTCATGCAGGAGACCTGTACTAGGATTTGAACCGCTGAACTGCTGACCTTTCTGATCCACAAGCTCAGTGTCTTAGCCACATTTAACAGCCTTAAAGAAGATAAGAGATTCTCCAAAGTTGTTGAACTATATTGTTTGTACATGCCTGGTTATTGTGGCTGGGTATGATGGGAACTGTTGCAGGGGAGGATGGTGTCCTAAATGGCTTATTTTCTTAATGTGTATTTCCCTTTGCTCTGGAAATAGCCAATTTACTTCTGGACCTGCTATGTCCTCTGATGAGGACCAGTGTTTGTGATGCTGGAATGCAAGTCCATTCCAATTGCCTCCGTTCTGTAAGTAGCACAAAAGATGACTGGGTAAATTTGCTCTGTTCCTACAACTGACCTTTTACTCTGCCTCATTAACGAAGGAACAAGTGGTACTTTTCCTGGCCATTTAATGCAGAGCAAGGTTTTAAAAAGAGAAGAAACAGTGATTGGTAGCTGCAAACATTTTTCCTCCTACCCTTGTTTTCAGTCTTGCCCCAGTCTAGGCCTGGGGGCGGGGGTAGTTAGTTGCTCTCCCTATCCCAGTCTTGAGCTGGAAGTAGCAAGTTTTGACAGATGGCCTGAACCATGGGTTTTTAGCTATTCATCAGAACCTGTTCCTTAGAATGAGGTGTGTGTATGTGTATAAGTGTGTTTCTGCTTGCTCTCACCAGGCTGTCTCTCTCAGGTTCTCCCTCCCTCATCATTCCCTTTCTCTTTCTCTTACTCTGCCTCTCATACTGTTATTTGCTTAGGGAAATCCCCATCCTATCTGCCTAATCATACCTGCCTGAACCAAAATGGTCACGTTTTTGTTGACAGCAACACAAGGGGAAGGATGGGCTAAAAGTAGCCAATGTGAGTTGGGCACCTCCCAGTGGGTCTAGGACAACTCGCCATGGCTGACTCGCCCTGACCAACTCGCCTGGGACAACTTGCCCAGACAACTCGCTGTGCCCAATTCACCGCAGGACAACTCGCTATGGGACAGTACAAGTGGGATAACTCAAGAGAGGGACAAGTGAATTACAGTGTGGGTCTTGTCTTGCTTTAGGTTGGAACCTTCTCAAGCTAGAAGTCCTCAAGGCTGGAATGAGCTGCAATTCTCCTTGTCCATCTCTTGAGTTATTCCGCATTGAATTGTCCCGTGGTGAGTTGGCTGCAGCAAGTTGTCCTGTGGTGAGTTAGTCATGGTAGGTGGGCTGCGGTGAGTTAACCCGTTCCACCTCCCAGCCCCTGTTGTGTTAATACCACATTCTGTACTAAAGCATCACTAGTCACTTAGGTCGTTTCCTCACTTCTAGCGCCTTCATAACATCACCTAGCTACTGAGATGATATAAAACCTGCCCTCATTAAGTTGAAGCAACAATAGTTGGATGACTCTAAAAGATGTTATAGCAACTTTCTCACATAGAAACCACAATTGGGATCGGTAACTCAGTTGCTAAGCAACATGGTCACTAGGTGGAAAATCATGTGACCCTGACTGGACTTCCAATGCATTCAGAAAGTATTCAGAACCCCTTGTCAATTTTGTTATGCTGCAGGCTGATTCTACCATTGTTGACATTCATTTTCTTTTCTCATTAATCCACACTTAGTACCCCATAATGGCAAAATGAAAATGGAATTTTAGAAATTTAGGTTGAATTCAACAACGGTAGAATCAGGCTGCAGCACAACAAAATTGACAAAAGTGAAGGAGGGTCAGAATACTTTCTGAATGCACTGGATCAGTGGTAGGCAAACTTGGCTCTTTCACACCCTGTGGACTTCAACTCCCAGAATTCCTAAGACAGCCAAGC
>JANHZT010006267.1:380062-393201 GCA_032468215.1 Stegonotus admiraltiensis
AAGACTTGTGGACTTCAACTCCCAGAATTCTCCAGCCAGCTATGCTATGCTATGCTATATGCCAGTGATGGTGAACCTATGGCACATGTGCCACAGGTGGCATGTGGCGCCATATCTGTGGGCACGTGAGCTTTGCCCTAGCTCAGCTCCAGTGCGCATGCATGTGCCGGCCAGCTGATTTTTGGGACCATCCGGGCCCACCCGAAGTTGGGAAATGGGCCTTTTCTGGAGGGCCTCTGGGGTGGGGAGGCAGTTTTTGCCCACCCCAGGCTCCAAGAAAGCCTCTGGAGACTGGGGAGGGTGAAAAACAGGCCTACTGGACCATCACGTGCCAAACCAGAGGGGGAACATGGGAGGGTGGTTGCGTGTGCATGCACAGGGGAGGCGTGGGGGGGGCATTGAATTATGGGTGTGGGCACATCCACATACGAACCTCCCACGTGACCCCCACTTTTGGCACACGACGGCAAAAAGATTAGCCCTCACTGCTATATGCTATATGCTATAAGCTATATGCTATATGCCATATGCCATATGCCATATACCATATGCCATATGCTATGCTATGCTATGCTATGCTATGCTATGCTATGCTATGCTATGCTATGCTATGCTATGCTATAGCTATGCTATGCTATGCTGGCTCCAGCCAGCTATGCTGGCTGAAGAATTCTGGGAGTTGAAGTCCACAAGTCTTAAAGCTGCCAAGATTGAAGACCTCTGGGATAAAAACTAGGAGGCTGTGAGTTTTAGTCCCACTTTAGGCACAAAGCCAGATGAGTGACTTTGGGCCAGTGACTCTTTTTCCTTCCGCCCTAGGAGGCAAGCAAGGGCAAGCTACTTCTGAAAAACCTTGCTAAGAAAAATACAGGGAGTAGACCAGGCAGTTGCCAGGCATCAACAATAGCTTGAAGGCACCAAAACAAGTGGAAGAGAATAACAAAAGTAATATAAATATTAGTTCAATTTAAGGGAGCAGAACAATTTCATAGCCTCCCAGCAATCGACAGCAAATACAGAAATTGAGGGGTCCTTGGAGCTCTCTCAGCTTGGTTATTTTCTTGCAGATGTTTCACTACCCAAACTAGGTAACATCACCAGTGCTACAACTGATGATGTTACCTAGTTTAGGTAATCAAATGTCTGTAAAACAACAACAACAACAACACCCCAAGCTTAGAGAGCACCAAGGACCCCTCGTGTCAACCCTAAGCTACAAATATTCTCTATTAATACAGAAACTTGCTGCTTTGCATCAACACAGCTAGGCAAGTGAGGGATAGAAAAGGGTAACAGATATTGGCAAAACATAACTGTATCTAAGCCATCCAAGTAAACTAGGAGCCAAGCTCCCCCTCTGCCAGCAAAGGGACAGCCATATCCTGAAGTAAATGCATGCACATGTTAATGCCACCTACAGGGGGTGGCAGCAGTAACTCTTGCCGTTTGTCAATTCTGTCAATCAGTCTGTCCAATCACTTTCTTTGCAGACAAGAAGTAGAGCAGCTTTGGCCGCATCCCAGCACCTTCACGACAAGATCATAAAGAGACTATGGCTGAACCCATTCCGGAATCTGCCAGCAGCAAAGTGCAGAGTTCAAGAGAAGCACCGAGTCCTCTCCAGTGGCAGATAGATAAACTTCTTGCCTTGAATCCTGGCTCACTGATGATACAGGCCTCCTTGTGATGTCTTAGCTCTTGGACCACAGACCTGCAGAAACTCAGCTTCCTTGCAGAGAGGCATTGGCAGCTGGTAACGAACACTCAATCACTCTGGCCTTCTCTGGTCTTGGTTATGAAATCCTTGTGAATCCCAGGGTTGGACCTCAGATCTCCTGCAAGAAGTCCGCGGGAAAGAGTCCCACTTTGCGGCCAGTGTAGACTTTGACATACCCATTCACCTCCTCTCCTTTCTGTACCACAATCTATAAGAGGATAAGAGACGTTAGATGAGGCAGAATCCCCAAGTAGATTACCAATTTTTCTGGGAAGGAGTTCTTGTACATTTATATTGAGGGAAGGAGATAGAGGGGGGATTGCCAATATGTAGCACAGGACCTGAGTTTAGAAAAAAAAACCTTAGAATTGCTTGGGGGCTGAATGCTATTTAGATGACGTGTTTAAAAAAGCTGGGTTTTATAACTATCATGTACCCAGATTCCCCGGATACTCAGTATAAATCGAAACATGATCAGTCTCTTTTAAACTGTTTTCCTCCCAGCTCTGGCTTACATGATAATTATCAGATGGAATCTCAACGAAAACCCCACTCCTCAATTTCAGAAAGAATTTGTGGGGGGGGGGAGAGAAATTGTGCTATTGTAGCGTTTGTTTACTTAACTTTTAAATCGTCTGCCAGAAAGGATGGGATATAAGATCAATTTGTGGGAAAATATGTGGCGGTTTTCCCGTGATTGTGACCTTTCAGCTCAAGGTGGAAAACATTTGTAAAAGTTATCATTGCTTTTGGCTGTTCTGAACAGTGGGGGGAGGGGAGACATTTATTTATATCTGAATGAAGTACTTCAAAGAGACATACCTGATCCTTTTTTAATGTAATCTGACCAATTTCTTTGTTGCCCACAAAGGACCTCATGACCTTATGCACACGTTCTCCTGCACGCACTCGGATAATGAAGTTTGGTGGAAAGTATCCAATTTTTTCTCCAATCTCCCCAATTTTCTTCCCCTAAGAGATTCATGCACGAAGTTACTTTATAAAGAAATAACCTGCTCCCCCCAAATTCCCAATTCTATCACCATGAAACAAGATAGGATTAACATGAGGGTTTTTGTCTTCAAAAAAAGCAGAGGAAAATTGACAATTCGCAGTGATTCTCTCCTTCAGCACATAAATACACTTTTGCTCTTAAAAAAAAGGCGGAAGAGACAAGTAACTAATACTTTGGAACATTAGCTCTTGCCAACATGATATATTTTAATTATCCTCATTCCTCTCAAAATGGACATCAGTAACCCTGCAAACTGCTCATTAAGCCATTTTTCAGGACAGTAAGTGACTTGCATGTTCTAAATGGGGGACATTAAAAAATATTGTGAAAGGAAAATGAGTGAATTTTACAAAAGGAAAAATACAAAATTAATATTACTCATGGCTTTGAATCCTTTCATGAAAATATACAGTTTTTAACATTGTCATTCATAACATTTTATTGACAGAGGATGGATTTATATATTTTGTGGTGGAGTAGGCAGCCTATTGATGACTGGACTGAAAATTTTTAAAATGTGGGGGAGGGCATATGACTTAGATAATAGTAAAAAGCAGGTGGAAATAGGATATTCTGGGGCCCCGCCCCCTTTGTTTGGGTGTCTTAGTGATATTGTTTAATTTTTAACCCTTCCCTGACTACAGCTGCCAAAAACTAGCTATAGAATTTCATACAATGTTGAAGCAGGACACACCCAAACACTTGTAACAGAGTTCCCAAACAAACTCTCTTCCCCCCACTCCCCAAAACTTAGGAAGAAACTACAATAGAAAGCCTGGGATGTCACATGTTTGTGACATGACTCTATTTTTTTAAATGCTTGTTTTTAATTATATACTACTCTGTTTCTCCGAAAATAAGACCCAACTGGAAAATAAGCCCTAGCATGATTTTTCAGGATGCTTGTAATATAAGCACTACCCCAAAAATAAGCCCCAGTTAAGATTGTCAGCAGACAGAGGTGTTTAATACTGTATTTCCCCCAAAATAAGACCTAACTGGAAAATAAGCCATAATGCATTTTTTGAAGCAAAAATTAATATAAGACCCTGTCTTATTTTCGGGGAAACACGGTATATAAAACCCCTGGCTGTTAAATGGTTGCCCATTTTTCATTTTCATTCAGTAACTGATTTATTAGGAGGGGAGCAACACTATTTTGCCAAGTTTAGTTAAATCACTCAAATATGTCTCGAGTCACACTGAAGGAAGACTCCAGCTGGGATGCCATAGTAAAAGCCGAAACAGAGGAAATCCCAAATATTTTGCTTGTGGCTCACCACTAATATTTAAAAACTTTTAAAGATCAAGAGCTTTCTTCAAAATGAATAGACTTCGATCCCAAAAGAGAAACCATCTTCTTACCCGCCACCATTCTTCATTGGAGTCGTCAACAATTGCAACTTTGTCCCCAGGGCTGAAAGGGAACAAGGGCCCAAAGATGAAAATACTGTTGCGAGTCGGAACTGCTGAACAACTTGGCCCATTCTGGCCATTTAATCCTTTCTTTCCCAGTTCTGAATATCTGACCAAGATGGCAACTTCCCCCCATACTTCCTTCATGGTTCTTCCACAAATTCAACAAGGTAATGAGATACAAAAGTCTTAGCCGAGCACCAAAACATCCAGCAGCCTGATAAACACTCAATTCTTCTCTCTCCATCTTGCAACCATTGATAGGATTCTATATTTATTACTGACTACCTACATTTGCATACAGGGTAAACCCTGTTTACTTGTCTTCTAGCCCTTTGTCACAAAACAGTATAGAGAAGCTGTCAAGTGAAGATCTCACAGACTTACATGGGATGCATCAGTGGTGGGTTGCCTCCGGTTTGGATCGGTTCACAAGAACCAGTAGTAAAACCGGCAGGAGGCTTCGCCCACCACCTTGGATGTCATCATAGGCAATCTGTGCATGTGATCCCATTGCAAACCAGTAGTAAAGGTAAGTAGAACCCACCCATGGGATGCATGCAGCGGTGGGTTTCACATTATGTTACTACTGGTTCACCCCGTGCGCGCACGCTTGCTTTGTGCACATGTGCGTCCAGTTTGTGCACACGCCTGCCTTTCACACATGCATCCAGCCTTCCATGCATGCGCTTTGCTCACATGCACACCTTCTGCACATGCGCCCGGCCTCAAAAACGGGCCTAAACAGAATGGCATAGAGCCAGGGCTGGTGGGCAGGCCCATTCATGATTTCCTCTACTGGTTCGGGCAAACCGGTCCAAAACAGCTGAATACCACCTCTGGATGCACGTACTGAATTAAGAGGGATACAGCAATGGTATTCTACAAGCCTTTGATATTCCTGAATAAGGAAACTTCCTTCAAGACAAGTTATGTCTTGATGTTTTATTTGAGTTCTCAGCATTCTCACATTACTTTTTACATTAATGTAAAACCAGCTCAGTGAAGCTTTGAGTTCCAAATCTCTTTATTATCAATGACTTTTTCAGAGACTATCTTCGTATGTTGCCTTTTAGCTCCATGCCCCATAGATTACAAATTCCATATATTACTCCATAGGTTACTCAGTCTCTGAAGTCCAGAGACCACACTCCCTTCTACTGACTTGACTTTGACAAAACATATCAGAAACTCAACCCAGACACTTCTATGTTGGGATTTGTTTCTATAAGTGGTTTAACAAGGTTTGAGGTTGGTGATGTTCTGATCAATAAAAACAAAACAATTTTGTTACTCACTGGAAATCCAAGTCATCCTTCTCCAAGGCTTTGAAGCGATAAAGTGCAATAAAGTAATGAGACTGTGGGAACCCAGTTTGCTGCTTCTTACTCTGTTCAAAAGAAGAAAAAAAGTAAAGTCCCCTTCAAGTCAAACTTAACTCTTGTCAGTTTGTCAGTTTTCTTGGCAATGTTATGGAAGTGGCAGCTATAGCCCCTTTAGGGATGGTTCTTGGATTTCCAGGCTAGATTGTAGCCTTGGGCTTCCCAGAAAACTTACATGTAGGTAATAACCTGGGGTAATCCTGCCAAGCTAAGGTCAACTATAGAAGAGAATATTTGTAACTTAGGGTTGAACTGTGGGGTCCTTGATGCTCTCTGAGCTTCGTGGTTTTCTTGCAGAGGTTTCATTACCGAACCAGGTAATACCAGTTACCTAATTTGGGTAAAGTATTAATGGTGTTACCTAGTATATTTTGCTCTCAGGTATTCACGTTCTTGTCAGAAATCTTTAATGCTGGCAAAACACAAGCTCTTATATAGATACCTTCTATAAAATTAGTCTCAGGATGGGCAAGAAATCAAAACAGATTATTCATAGGTGTACAAATAAACATGTTTATATGACCAGAAGCATCCATGCATGGATCTCCAAAGGGGATTTAATCCACCTCTGGAAAGCAGGATACCAGCCATTCAAAGTCTTATAGCTATACCCAACCTTACAGCTCTACAAATATAGTCCATAGGTCTTTCTGTGGCCCTGTCTAATCCTCAATTATCTGGCACAAGTAGTAACAAAGCCATCCTCTTCCATTATACTTTATGCATAAATATGGAGCTAATAGAGAGTAGATTTTCTGAAATCTATTTTGTTCATATGCTCAAAATGTACTCTATGTCAACTTATTTAAGTGTATATGGATGATTAGTGGAATCTGATTGGTGGAATCTGAGAGGCCATAGGCAATAAAGCAAGTGAGCAGGAGTCTGCTTGCTTTCTCAATCTCAAGAGACTGAGTTCTTGCATTGAGATTCTGACCTTGAGAGAATAATATACATCAGTTGAGTGGCTTGTCTATGTACCATTTTCCTATTTCCCCCCCTCTATGCAGCCCTTTCTACTAATGTGATTTGTGCAGAAAAAAAAGACAACGCGGAGTTGACTATACAGGAAAAAAACAGCATGCAACCATTTGAATAATCAGAGCGGCAAGTGAAGAAAAGTGACTTGTAACAGCATCATACACTTGTAGAATTTGGAGACAAGAAAGTGTGTAGTCATTGTGTTCAATCTGGAAACCGGCAAGCACAATCTCTCCCTCTTCCCCTCTCCCCTGCAAAAGTGAGGGGCAAGCACCTTGTCATCTGGGGTATTCTTCTCTGCTTTCTGTCCTTCTGGATTTCCTGGATTAAAGACAAACAAGCAAGCAAATGAAACTCAGATGGGATGAAATTCAGGTAATCCTTGAGTTACGGCAGTTCATTTAGCAACTGTTCAAAGTTACGACATAACCCCCTCCCCCAAGTACTTATGTAACAGTCCTGAACTTACAAATGTTGCAGCACCATGGCACTCATTTACAAATGACTATAGAGGCCCTGCCTATTCCCCGCCCTCCCCGGGTCTCCACGGGTATTGGGCCTGTGGATACTCACTTTGCAAAGATCTAGCGAGTCTTCAGTTTCTTGGCCTACTTCAGTGCTTAAAGCCTTCAGTATGTTCACAGAGAATGGAAGTCAAAAATACTGCAAGATCATGTGAAATCTTGTGCTACTGATCTCGCATGACCTCATTGTACTTTAGGACTCTGTTTTCTGCAAACGGAGGCTTGGACGAGATCTGGGGCAAAAGGCTTTGCAAACCAAAGCCTAAAGCACCAAAGCCTTCCCTCTGTTTGCAAAGCCTTTTGCCATCTTTGCAAAAACCCTTTGCTGCCAAGAACGGAGGCCCAGAGGGACACATACATCCCTTCCGGGCTCCGTTCTCATTGGCAAAGACTTTTTGCAAAGACAACCAGAACCTATAGGGATGCAATCTTTCATCCCTGCAGGCCTCAGCAAGCCTTTGCTCAAGACAAAACCATGGCAGAGAGGCTGGAGAGGAGACAACTCCCTTGATCATTGAGATCTACGTGTGGTAAATGACCCAGTCAGGCAGGGGGAGGCATGAGATATCTCAGTGGGTTGGAGGAGGCCTTGGGTGTTTGGAAGCACTCGGCTCCCCATGGCCTTCCCCACCTTGAGATGCCTCATGTAGTTAACAACCCACGCATTGAATTAGCAAATGTGTGAGAAAAAGCAGGGAGTGATCACGTTCCAGTTACATGATTCACTGCTACAAATCCTCCGGTTACGAATGTAATTGGCAGGCTCCATTACATTTGTAACTTGAAGATTACCTGTATAGAAAAAAGATCAGACAGCTTTCCTTCTCCTAGGGCACTGAAAATAAAATGCCACAATTTTCCCAAGGCCTAAAAAGGAAATAATTCATAAATTAACTCCCCCGTCTCTGCTTTTCTTGTATTAGTCTGCCTTCCTTTTCCTGCTTACAGCAGTCACAAATTTAGGTGTCCTTTTTTTCTGATCTTGATTCATTACATTCATTTCAGTTTTATATTTGCATTTTCTAGTTAAAGGATAAAGCTTGGCCAACAGGCAGCATCTAGGTCAGGGGTGTCAAATTCAAGGCCCATGAGCTGGATCCAGCCCATGGGGTGCTTAGATTTGGCCCATGGGGTCACCCTGGAAACAGTGAAGGACCAGCCTGCTGTGCCTCTGCCAGAGAAAACAGAGCTCATGTGGCCCTCCTGAGCTGTTTTCACTGGCAGATGGTTGCAGGAGACCGTTGTAGCCAAAAATGGAACTAGGGAGCCCGTTTTCACTGGCAGAGTGCTTGGGCCACTACAGGCACCCCAACATGAGTGACGTTGAGCTGGCCATGCCCACCCTGGCCATGCCCACCCTGGCCACCCAAGGTCAAACACAACCTTCCCGTGGCCCTCAATGAAATCGAGTTTGACATCCCTGATCTAGGTGAACTTCACTCAAAAACGTAAGCAGAATCAAACCTGGTTACAGTTGAAAAACATCTGGAGAGCTATCAGTTGCCTCTCCTGAGATGTCACATGGCAAAAAGTTTTAATTTGTGGGCACCAGGGGTTTCCTTTCTTTTCAGTGATCTTCTTGCTTCTGGTGTACTTTGTTTATTTGAGCAACATTTGCTTAACAAATATTTAGACTCTGGATCCCAGAGACAACAGATGTCTATTAACACTTACCTCCCTCTGGTTTGTCACTTTCTGGTTTGGGGGCTTCTGTTTCTTCTTCCATCATGGCAGCCAAAGGCTAAAATATAGGAAGGAAAATATATCAGAAAATATTTATTTGACAGTATTTATTTATATGCCACCTCAATCAATAAACTTAGGATGGTGCAGAAACAAAATACAATACTGACAAACTCCTATCCTTCATCTACACTAAACTTCAAACCTTATACTAGATGTCTATGGAGATTATCAGCCAGCCAGGTCATGGTTGTCCCAAAGGTGCTTTTTCAAGAAGCTTCTTCAGCTCTGCAGAATCTAGGTTGAGAAGTGAACTGTCTTCAAAGAAAAAAACAGAAAGTCCCAGTTGCCTCTTGAAAAAGCACCTTTGGGACTTACACTAGATGGTTGCCTCCAACTTCTCATTAAATGGCACAGGCATATTGGAAATGAATGATTTTGAGTGTCTTCTGAAGTCACAGAAGGGTAGAACCCAAGATTACCAACAGGAGCAGTTTATTTCATAGTGCAGTACTACGGAAAAGGTCTGCCATAGGATGCACATCATGCACTTCCTTTGTTTCTGACCCACAATGCTACAAGTTCAACGGTGCTGTAGAATGCAGAGTTCCCAGCATCAAGAGATTCTGGATGGCAGATTAGTGCCTTGTAGCATGAACTTAAGGAGAGAAGGAGAGGAATAATTGAATATTTTAAGTAATTTAAAGGGGGATGGTGAAAATATAGCTCTCCAGGTTTCACTGGATTCACATCAGTCCCAGCCAACATGAGTAATGGAGAATCTAGAAATAGCTAGAATGGTACATGTGGTGTGGTGGTGCAGTGGTTAGAATGAAGTATTGCAGGCTAACTCTGCTGACTGCCAGCCAACTGCCAGCAATTTGATCTTGACCAGCTCAAGATTGACTCAGCCTTCCATCCTTCTGAGGTCGGTAAAATGAGGACCCAGATTGTTGGGGGCAATATGCTGATTCTGTAAAACTGCTTAGAAAGGACTGTAAAGTACTGTAAAGTGGTATATAAGTCTAAATGCTATTGCTATTGCTACATGTGGCCAATGTTAGCATTAGAATTGCTTCTATCTTCATCCATTATTCCAGCTTGGATAGCCTCTTATGCACCACCAGGGCTGAAATGCTCTCGGTTTGATCCAGTTCGCCCAAACTGGTAGTAAAAAAGGCTACTGGTTCACCGAACTGGTGGTAAAAAATGTTTTTAAAAAAGTTCCGACAATCAGCTGAGCGACGCGCGATAGTTGGGACTTTTTAAAAAACTTTCTTAGCATTTTTTACTACCAGTTCTCTGAAAAATGCTTTTAAAAAGTAAAAATAAGGCTCTGACAATCACAGCTGTGCCACATGATCATCAGAGCCTTTTTTTAAATTTTAAAAGCATTTTTTAAAAACCTATTCGCCTGAATAGGATGTAAAAGAAATGCTTTAAAAAAGTTAAAAAAAGAGTTGGCCACGCCCACCCAGTCACATTACCCCACCACCACGCCACACCCACAGAACCGGTAGTAACAAATTTTACATTTCACCACTGTGCACCACCCTTTTATGTTGGGATGTTGTATCATACTGGCTTCCTACATTTTTTTTGTTATCCTGCCCTTTCTTGCGCTCCTTGTTTGCCATGATAACACCTGACCGTAGGGTATCGAAGACAGGATCATTTCGGCTAGCTGTGAAATAAACAAAAAAAAAAAGTTGTAAAAGTTACAAAGGTGTTTCTGAGGATGGATGACCAAGAGTTAAAGTCCTATTGGACAGCTGACTTACCACCTGAGCGTTGTTGGGCACTATACAATGGAGAGCTGTAAGCACGGCGGAAACCTGGAGGCTGAAGAGTAAAAGGTAAAGATTATACCCAGTCAAGAACATTGGAAAAAGGGGACAAAGCCCATTTTTCTCCCAAATGATGAAGCTTGGTGACAGAGGCAGCTCTTATCCTTGACAAGAATCTCTAGCCTTAGTCTAATGCTTGCTTTATAAATAACACCATGTAACAAACATTTTCATAAGATGCAGAAAGAATTCTTCTGCTGATTTATCAAAAAGACTAATAAAGCAAGTATGGACTCTGCTAATAAAGCAGAGTCTCCCAAAACTTTGGCAGTAGTCTCTAAAACCTATCCTAAACTTGACACTTTATTATCATTTGCAGGATGATGGAAATGGGAAGTCTTTACATGCATGAAATTCATTGCACGTATTTAATATAGTTTAGTTTTATTTTTGTCCTTTTCTAGGGCAAATATTTATGCCTACTTCTAGTCAACTTGGCAGAGCAGCCCCTGGTATTTTACTTTTTTATGACTTATCACTTTGTTGTTTGTATATACACTGAGAGCTTATGCACCGGAGGCAAATTCCTTGTGTGTCCAATCACACTTGGCTACTAAGAAATATTCTATTAGCCATTGCCCTTGTAAAAGATGGTGTGTGTTCTGCAATATGGAAACTACAGTATTGTGAAATCCCCAGTGCTGGGATTCAAATAATTTAACAACCAGTTCTCTGCCCTGATGATTTCTTCCAACAACCAGTTTGCCAAACCGCTCAGAAAGTTAACAACCGGTTCTCCCGAAGTGGTGTGAACTGGCTGAATCCCACCACTGGAAATCCCCAATTAGAAAGAGAAGAGCCCTGGTTGCAACTGTTTTTTGCATTCCAATATTCAGAAAAAGCTAGCTCCTATTGATTGGACCTACTAAAGAGAAACTAATTGCCTGGCTTCATGCACATGACCTGTGTTCTAAGCCAGGGGTGTCAAACTCAAGGCCTGCAAGCCGAATCCAGCCCATGGGGTGCTTAGATCTGGCCCGTGGGGCCACCCTGGAAACAGCGAAGGACCGGCCTGTAGTGCCTCTGCCAGCAAAAATGGAGCTCAGGAGGGCCGCGTGCTTGCAGGAGGCTGTCATAGCCTAAAATGGAGCTCAGGAGCCTGTTTTCTCTGGCAGAATGTTCGGGCCACCACAGCCGCCCCTGACATGAGTGATGTCAAGCTGGCCATGCCCACCCTGGCCATGCCCCCCACTCTGAGGTCAAACACAACTCTGATGCGGCCCTCAATGAAATTGAGTCTAAGCTAAGACTGTCTCAGCTATGTTTGTTCTCATTTATGTCAGCTGATTCACTGTGATCCCTGACTGGCTAAGGTCACAGAAAAAAATGGCACCCCAAAGCCCAAATAACTGCATATAATATTGGAGAAAAGGGGAAAAAAGTGATTTCTGGAGAACCATTTGGTCTTCCCCAAATACATGAAAAATGTTCATAACCGAACTTTTAGTATAAAGCTATTTATAAAGAATATGTTACTAGTTGCTTCAGCTTTTAATAATATACAAAAATACTGGGTAATTTGTTAGCTTACTCACCCACTGCTCTCCTCCAGTTCTGCAGTTAGGGAATTGTGGCTTCAATCTATCAAAGGCAACGCGCTGAATCTACACTAAGAATTGGAGTCCATTTTTCAAAAGTATAAAGTCCATTGTAGGGCCAATAAATGTACTTTTTCTCCCACAAGAATAATTTCCAATTGAAGAATAAGGTAATCCTTATATACACCGTAATGACTGCACATTTCCACTTTTTATTCTGGCCCATGGAGAGGCAATGGCATACATCTGTTTGAGATAGTCACTTCCAGAGATTGATATTCAGATTGTGCATTATTTTATCCATGTAAAACAAGCATAGCAAACTTGCTCTTAAATCAAGGTGCTCTACTTAAAATTCTTGCAGCACCATAGACCCCAGGGTTGATTTGGAGCAGATACTAACAACAACATTGGATATAAATGCAAGAAGGAATGATGCAAGATAAAAACGGCACCTCTTCCATATAATCATTTAAAGGCTTCAAGGCAAATAGAGCTGATGAGTAAGATGCCATACACATTCATCCATGAATGCCACCCACACATAAAACTGTTGCGGAGGAGAGAAGCTAAGTTCTTGGCTCTGATCCCAGAAATCTTACCCAGGTTTGTTGTTTCTTGCCTACTAGCAGTAGAGAGGCAGTTAGCTATAGTGGTTAAGTAAGGTGACCAACTTTTTTACAATGAGAAGGAGGGTTACACAAATACATTGAAGGGAAAAACAATTGTAAATAAAAGAAACATGTTATTCATTGCAACAATGAGTCTAATGTGTGTGTGTGTGTGTGTGCCATGTCGTGTTTTGGTAACAAGTTAACAAAGCCACTTGCGTGTGGCACACTCTCTCAAAACAATTCTCCTGTGACGAGTGCATGCATCTCATAATCGCGTCTTGCCGCACAGTACCGAGCCTTGACGAATCGTCATGTCAAATACAAATAAGTCACATCACATGCAACGGATCAGATCGGCATCAATCGAATACGGAGATTTACAGATTAGTCTTCAAATATCGAAAAGGAGGACATGTAGGAGG
>JANHZT010006268.1:34698-46434 GCA_032468215.1 Stegonotus admiraltiensis
AATTTCTTACAAATCAATTAATTATATTTACCAATAATAATAAACCAAATACTTTTCCCCATATATTCCTCTAAACCACAACTTAATCATTTCTGCTTTCAACACAATATACAATTAATAGTATCTTAATTATTACAATTCCCTAAATAGAGCTTTCCCCTTACGTTACTCATTTTCACATCTTAAACTCTCCCAATAACCCAGTTTTGCCCATATAGAAAAAATTCCAATTATTATTCATTTCATTTTTACAATCACAATTTCCTATTTATTTCTTACTACTATTCATATTTCAATTGTAAATATGTATAACATCTTTCTCTTTCATTTCTTTTTCTTCCTTCCCATTTTTCTTTTTGCCTTTTTTCTTTTGTGTTTTAAAATCCTGAACTCTGCTCTTTTGCCCTAAATTTCCCATTGTTTGCACCTACCTTTTCTGGTGAGGAAAAAGAAATCTCTCTCTGCCTCATTTTGCCACATTGCAGCAAACAGCCTGCTTTACATTCAGTTTTGTTTTTCAGCATAGCTAGGGAAAAAAATCTGCTCCAGCACACTTTGCAGCAAGCAGCAGAGCCCTGCGCAAAACAGCTGAGAGCAAATCAGCTGAGAATCGGAAGGCCGATCTAATCAACTTGTGCTAATTAACCTATGCTGAAGCTGAAATGAGCTCTTTTTTTTCTTGCTGTTTGCTTGCAAGGAGTTAACTGCTGCGAGGCAGAGGCTAAAGGGTGGGGGCCGGTGGGTTGGTGTATAATACACACCTAAATTTTCACTCCCTTTTGGGGGGTAAAAAGGTGCACCTTATACTCTGAAAAATATGGTATTTTCAAACAGCAGTTGAAAGATACACATCAAGTTAAACTTCCTGAGTTTCTTTCTTGCTCTTATTTGATTATTAATCCATATTACACTAAGATTTTAATACGTATTATTGTTCCTCTGCTAGATCATTCACAAAACCAATATGATCATTCTATAATTTTGTTTGCATCAATGAGATATCATCCTGAAAAATAAAAAAAGAGTTGATTTGTGCAGCTTAGATACTTAAGTCCTCATCTGACTATTAAAAAAAAAAAGCATTTCATTATACCATTTTTTCAGTCTCTATTATGGGAGAGTAATATAGAATAAACCAGAAGCATTTGAACATTCAACCATTATTGCTTTCTTTCCCAGAGCAAAATTCAACTTTCTGCCTGCAAGATCACAAGGCTAAACCCTTCATTGATTTACATCTTTTATACTATCTTTATTAAGTTTTGACATCGTACAATAAAATACAAACTAACATAAAAAGGAAAGGGAACAGCAAAAGGGGTAAAAAAATTCATCAAACAAATACAACTAAAGTGACCTCTGATTTTCTTTTTATACAGAGATGTTAACACTACAACTACCTCTCTGTAAGTTTAAAGAATAAATACTTTTGCAAAGCAAAGCAAAGCAAAGCAAAGCAAATGATGCACATGGCAGTTGTAGCTCAAAACATCTTAACCAGCTTAACAAATAATGTTCAAATAGTGATAACAAACATTTATTGCAGGGGTGGGTTCTACTTACCTTTACTACCAGTCCACAGTGGGGCTGCATGCTCTTCTGCACAAGCGCAGAAGCTACTGCGCATGCGCAGAAGTGTTTTGATGATGTCAGGGTTGGTGGCTGGAGCTTCCCGCCGGTTTTACTACCGGTTCTATAGAACCAGTGCGAAGCAGTCCCGCTCATGCGAGTGGAGCTTCACAAGCAAGCATAAGTGGCCACCACTCGCAACATGGGAGCTTCACATGCAAGCGCAAGTGGCCACCACTCACGGAAGGGGAGCTTCACACGTGCACATGCACTCACCTATTGCCTGCATGTCCTGGTTCTGAACAGACTAAGACCTGGTAGTGGGCCACGGCCTGAAGGTTGGGAATCCCTGCCCTAAGGCAAATACTCCTTTCTTGCTCTCTGTAGGGAATCAAGGAAGATGTACATTTATCCCATTTAATAAAACTACCCTGATGGAGACCACAATATCTCTCTATCTTCTCTTTTACAACTATCACAATATCTTTATATCTTACCAGGACCCTGACATATCTGTCCAGGTTGTGCAATTTTGTATTATCTTATGCTGATCAAGTCTACCCGCAGTTGAACTTAAACACCAATTTTGGAGATTGCCATTGCTGTTTGTGCTATAGTTAATATAAAAATTATGTAATTTTATTGCATATTAAAAAAACATATTAATAATTGAGTTCTATTTTATTGTTGTGCCCAAAGGCCAAATTTGATTTTATTTGGTATTCCCTCCTATTCAGGAGTTTAATATGGTAGCATAGGTTCAACCTATAGGTAGATAATGTTTCTATATTAAGTAATACTTCATTATTTGAAAATAAAATAGGGTCTCAGATACAAACATTTAATAATAATGAACAAAGTTATCTTTTTAATATCAAATTATTTGTTATTCAGTGTAGAACTGAGTTCACAGTATTCCTGTACATAACTTAGTTGAAAAGGGAGTTTCTCTGGTCATGTTAAATAAGTGGTGATCAAAAATCTTTGTAATTTAATACAGATTACCCCAAGACCTACCAGTATATCCCAATTTCTTTTCCTGTTTTTTTTTTGCATTGGTGCCTAGTTTTTTTGGAAGCCATCGCTCATACAGTCATATATACAAAACTCCTATCTCTACAAATACTGTATTTGTATTGTCACCAAAGGGGCAAAGGACAGTAGGTGGTGATGCTATGTGCCCATTGATTTCACAGGTTGCCATTTTTGTGGGCTTCAATAGCACTCTCCTCAAAGTTAGCGATAATTGTTTGAGGGAAGACTTGATTATTAAAGTATATAATTTGTGCTTAGTAGTTTTTATATAAAGGCGCAATTTCATTCTGAAATCACTTTTGAAGAAGGAAATTACTTTTTAAAATGAACTTCCTTGAAATAATGATTTTTTGGGAGAAAAAAAAATCTTCCCTTTGGTAATGCAGCAAAGAATGTAAATGAGAGTGTCATGTTATTTTGCAGTTCTATATAATAATTTAGTTTAAGGTTCTGGAACAACTTCTTAAGACTTGTAGCACAACTCACTTTCCATTTTTAAAGGAATTCTAATTAACTTAAAAGTCTTTTATTTGTCCTTAATTAGAAAACTGTCATAGGTAATAAAGTATAAGGAAAGATTAATTGGCAAAAGGATTTTTCTAAAATCAATAGTGAGAACCATTGTGTCAAGTTGCTAAATGAAAGCTTCAAAAATGGGGCAACGTTGCATAATTATTTTATTTTTGAATTTTTTAAGGGACGTTCTCATATTTCTTGTATGCCTGGAACAGTTCGCCGTTGGAATTATCCTTCTCCTCTCTGTATTGGTATGCATATTTACATATTTTTATTCTAAGTGAATGCTGTTGAGAATAACATCAGTAAAAAGTAAAAAGTTTAATTAGCTGTTTTTATTTTTGTTCCGCTGTTATCAAAGCCATTTAAGTAGAAAATATCCAGTTGCTTAATGGCTGAGCTCCTGATTCACATTCCTGATTCACATTTCATTGTATGCATGAAATACTAGCAGCTTTTCTTGCAATGGTAAAAAAATCCACCTGCCGTGTTAATATATAGTTCTTCATACGTCTTAAGCAAATGAAATAATCCATAGAAATGCTAAATTTTATTATAGTCAGCATTAAGAATATGCATATTTCAGTGTTAGCACTGAAGGCTTGATTATGGCTGAGCAAGAGCAAGCTATTCTAATTAATACAGTCAAGACCAGAATTGGGGGGGGATCATCAAATGATGATTTCAAAGTGCAGATTGTACAAAGAAGCAAAAGAAAGAACATATTCAGCTTGTGCAGGAAGATCACACAAACATAAGCAATGGCATAATTCAGTCACCAAATGATTCACGGGAAATCTGTAAAAATTATCATGTATAGTACCAGTACATAATACTGGGGGGAACACAGAACTGAAAAAATGGTCAAAAATGAGCAGAATAAAATATAATTTTATAAAATTTCCAAATGCAAACTAATGAAGTCTTGGTTCATAAACAAGGCTGGAAAGAAGAAAGTGTGAATAATTGAAGTGGCGATACCATGGCATAGTAGAATAGAAGGCAAAAATTGGAGTAGTTCACAAAGTATCAGGATCTGAAAATTGAATTTGAAAAATTATGGCAAAAACTAGTGGTGGTTGTCCCATTGGTTATTGGCACACTGGATGCCATACCCAAAACTTTTGCATGGCACTTAGAAAATTTGTGCAATGAGGAAATTTCCTGTTGGAAGAAAAATCCATCCTGATCCAATCTGGGAGACAGATGCTACAAATAAAATGGAGGCTGATTGGAAAGAAGTACTCTGTTTTTTGATTTCCAGAAACTTCAGTGACAGAAGCATGTTTCTGGAGTGGTTTAGGAATGGATGGATTTTTATAGGGTTCTGAGATGCTCTAAAGGGGTTCTGCAACGTAGTGAGTCTTGTGTCTTTTTCTATTCTAATGGTGATGGGCTAATCCTATTATGTCCTAGAGATCATGTCCTGTCCTTAGAATTTGCATGGGGGATGTGAATGCTTAATCCCATCAGCTGGAGTTGAAAGTGTTTTGTTCATGAATAGATTGGCCCAGTCTTTCTTAATTGGCACCAAATATCCATCTCTAAAGAAGGCATCTGCTGGAGGCTAATAAGAAAGAGTGAGGCTGCTTTCTGCCTTTAAGAACATGTTTCTCCATTTCTCCTTTGGGGAAATATAATATTCTGCCTCTCTTAATATAAGAATAAAGAATATTTTAATCTGGGGAGTGGAGGCTTCCTACACTGTTAATTGCAAAATGCCACAGATCCGTGCATATAATATGCCGATACATTAGGTTCTTAAGAAGAACTCCATGTATTATATGAAGGCCAACGCCAGCTAAAGAACTTGTAGCTGTGACTTCATATTTTTATGAACAGATAATAGTGATATAAAAACAGTGCTGGTATTTAACATAATATTCCATATATAGTCTTATAGTCTGAAAATATAGTTACTTTTTTTCTATGCAACTCTGTATTTATTCACTCCACTGGTTTCCCTCTTTGCATAAGTCTCTGACATCCTACCTTGTGTAAGTTGAAAAAGAAAAAGTAGAGTGGTTCTACCTGTTATGCAATATACATTGGGCATACTTTCATAATGCTTAATAATTCCCATTCATTCTCTTATATAATTTTTCTTGAGAATCTAAATAGTCCTAATCTTATAAATCCCACATAGGCAATATCTCTCCTTCCTCCCTTTTAGACAAATGTTCAAGCTACTCCCACTGGCTTTGATCAATAATTTAAAAATGATTGTGACCATGGGTCTTCTTCCATGTGGCCCAGCGTGGGTTCTAATTTTTTTTACTACCAGTTCTGTGGGTGTGGCTTATTTTGTGGGCGTGGTTTGATGGGCATGTGATAATGAGCATGGCTTGATGGTCATGTGACATTGGACAACTTAATGTCACTCACATCAAGGGGAGTCATAGTTTTTTGACCATGCCCCTTGTTCCTTCCTCTCAGGCCCAATTTTGACTCAGTCGGCCTGAGAGAAACAGCTCTAGCAGATCTGGCTTTCAGTCATTGTCTGTTTGATTATCTCAGAGTCACTGTGAGTTTTTTGACCAAACAATTCTTTAGGATTTAGCAGAGGTACTGGTCTAGCAGGCTTTTAACTGCTCGCAGAGCTGTACCGGTCTACCCATTTGTTTTTGGAGCGTTCTGGTCTACCCATTTGTTTTTGGAGCACACTGGTCTACCATTACACTGCCTTTTACCACTGATCAGCGGTAGGGCAGCCCTTTGAAGCACTGTGGCAAGAGTTTAAACAGTTTTTTTTGCCACACTGAGATCATTGGAAACCACTTTCAGGCAGCCTCAATTGCCAATCTACCACCACTGAGTGGTTTACAAGGAATGGATCGGTTCTAGCCGATCAGTTGGGAGGCTTCTTGCTTCTCAATTTAAAGCTACGGTGTCTTGTTTTTTTTTTTAATCTTCTTTGTCAAGTGAGCCCTGATTTTTTCCTTCTAGCCGATCAGCTGGGAGTTGGGAGGCAACAAATAGATTGGGGGTGGGGCCAGGCAGAGGTAGTATTTACCAGTTCTCTTAACTACTCAAAATTTCCATTACCAGTTCACAAGAACCGGGGAGAACCAGTAGCAACCCACCACTGATGTGGCCTTATTTCACAGTTATGGGAAAAGTTTGGGGGGGGGCAGTTGTGTTATTAAGGGAAAATGTGCACACAATACTCAGTATGGCTCTTTCCCTTTATTTCCTTATGTGCTAGTTAGAGAAGGAGCTTCAAAATTTTTAGCAAGTTATGACCACCTTGAGTGTTGCTAGGCTTTGTGAAAATAGGACATTCAGTATCCGTGCTTTCATTTTTTGAGTCATCCAGTTATTCTTCTACCTCTTGCAACTAGAATGGGCCAAGCATATAAGGACTCTATGACACAGAGGGACTCCACTAAGATCTTTTATTTCAGGTTTTTATAATCTGCCGGTTGCTGAACCAAATTCCTCTGTGCATCGCTGATTTACAAACTTTCATTTAAATATTTATTTAAACTTTTTGTTGTTTATTTATTTAAACCTTTCTTTCCCATTGCTCTTTGGTATGCCAATTATATGATAAAGGTAGACGTGCTGTCTTTTCCTTTATTCATTTGGCTCCAATTCATTTGCAGAGAGAGAAAAAAATCTTATTTTTATTGTGATGCATAGCATGTTTAAGAATAATTTCTCATAATCAGGTGTTTTCAAATTGAAACGGGAAGCAATCAAATCTTATAGAAACATGAAGAGCAGTTAGATTTATTTTGTAACAAGGAAAAATTAAGATGTTGTGTGTGTGTGTTTTATACTTCAAAAAAAAAAACCCCTGCATTTTGCGAAAACATTATGGGCAGTTATGCTGCTGATGGGTTGCAGAGAATCTTGTCCTTCTGCAAAAAATCAGAAGACTAGTATTTTATTTATATTGTCTCTTGGTTTTTATATTTTATCTTTTAATATTGTAAGCTGCCTAGAGTTCCCCTGTAGTAAGATAGGTGGCCAACATTTTTAAAATAAATAAAATATAAAATATACTATACTCAAAGATTTTTGTAGTGATTTCAGAAAGCAGTTGATGCTTTACCCATTTTTTTTGAGCACTAGAATGCTAATTTAGATATGTAGCACAAAAACATCTTGAGTAATTTGAATTTTGTGTGCAGATTTGTTTGTTTAATTTATTTAAAACATTTATATAGTTGCCCATCTTATAACCAACTCTGGGCAGCTCCCAATCAAAAGTTAAAATAGCATGAAAGCCATATTAAAACTATAAAAACTGAGAGGATAAATGAATTTCGTTACAAATAAAAGAATGTGAGCCAAGAGAGAGAAAGAAAAATCTTTGCAGGGTTTAATATTTGATAAGTGTTCTTAAAGAATAAACATGTTCATTCCTTCTGTCAATGTAATCTATAGGTGATCATATTAAGATTATAGCCTGAGATTCATGGTGGAAATTTCATTGTTTTAACTAGCTTTATATACCATTGATAGAGTTTTTTTTTTAATTCTGGAAAAAGTTTCCAGCATGTATATTGATTGCTTATTGATACGTTCAGTTTTCTGATTTTAAACTAATGAATAGATATAAAAATCTGACACAACAAATAGAGTTGGAAAATTGTTTGTACAATAGTTCTCCTGCATAGCTTGGCATCAATACAAGTTCTTTACTAGCACAGGTGAAGTGAACTTTTGTGTTTGTGTGCAGTTACATCAACATTATATAACTAATTCTTCATAAGATACACAATTGTTGGATGACTTTTATGGTATACTTTCATATACTTTCAATGGATTGTTTGTTTATTATAGCCAAATGTGGTGGCACACTGACAAACATGGCTGGCATGATCCTGAGCCCAGGTTTCCCAGGAAATTATCCTAGTAATCTAGGCTGCACATGGAAGATATTATTACCTATTGGATACGGTAAGATTCCTGATTGAAGGACATCTTTTTATTTATCCATTGGAATCTCAGTTCCAAAATCATGGAACATTTTTTTTAAAATTTCATCCACTAGCCTGATACATGTATTCAAAAATAAATAAATAAAGGTACTAAGAATAATTCTATTAAAATATATTTTCTATGTGCTGCATTATTCAATGATTCTTTAAGAAAAAAAATAATTCAATGTTAACACTTGGAAACTTTCTGTTCTAGATTCATTAACTGCTGATGCACCTTCCTTTACCCATTCTCCGGCTGCCTTCCCTGATATGGCTGTTTTAAATGCAATTCCTAGTATTAGGTACAAACAAGAAATGGCACAGGCTCCACCTGCTATCTTTGGAAACATTATTTATGCAATTAGTCAGACTTATTCTGAGTAGCTTTAATTGACACAAAGGCATAAAATAAAACAATATCTAATTCAATTAGGCGTCTCCTTTCCTAGTCCTCTAAAAAGAGGCCAGATCACTCATGTTCATGTCTTTCCTTTTTCTTTCCCTGTGTCTATGGAGAATTTTTTTGTATTATTCATGAAGGGTAAATAATAATTCAATATCATATGCCAGACTGAAAGTTTTAGGCTGTTTTTTTATCAATGTACTATTATGAAGAGCTTGAATTTGTTTAAACGTCTATGCATATTAGTAAATGTAGTTATTTATCTTGAAAAAAATAAGAAAAAAAACAGTGAGATAACTATGGGTTCATGTTCTCTAAAGAAAGAAAAAATGTCTAAAATAAAATAGAAAACTTTTTTAAAAGGTGGTGGATAGTGAGATGTAGCTAATTAAACTTAGCTCATTTAGGTCAGTATTCATTTACTTTTCTATACTAACAGCTTTCTTTCATTACATGGATTTATGTAATACAATATTACTTTACTAAGAAAAGATAATATTTTACAGTAAAGTAATTAGTTAAGTTAATTACTTTGTTTAAAATAAATCTTATTATGATACTATGTTCTTAATCATGAAGTTTCTGTAATTGTGATGTCTTGCTATAGTTTAGAAATCTGAATAGTTTTGACAAATTGCTTTCTGTGAATCCCATTCATCCATTTCTGTTCCTGTGAATTGCAAAATTACTTTTTGTTGATAATTAAGTGGGGCCCAACTTATAAAAGACAGAGATTCTATTTTTTTTATGAACAACACATAACTCAGTTCGCTAAACAGAGGTTATCCAGTTCTCTATTGTTTCTGTATCAATTGAAAATATACACCTTCCCTTTGGGGACCTTCCTAGAATATTCTGATATATGATACAAAATGGACCAGAGAAAATTCAAGGTCTGTCCTTGAACTGCTTACAGATATCTTTGGTTCATGCAACTATGCAGATTCTGTAAGAAAATTGTCACCTTTTTCATGAAACACTATACAATTATTCTATAAAAGATTAAATAGATTATGCCTATAGATTTAGCAAGAATGGCAGTTTCCATATATTCCTTCTTTCTTGAGCAACCACAATTTTTTTTGAATGAAATATCTTATGACATGGGAGATATTTACATGGAAAAGGAATCCCCTCCCCAAAAATTGTCAGATTATAGAATATAAAAATGTGCAATTTCCTATTGAAAATCATATTTGTTTTCTCCAAAAGTCAAATGATTGAAGCATGTTGAGGCTGTGATGTAACCGCAGCTTTGAGAATATATATTGATTGCAGCTTCCAGGCCTAAGAATCTTCTGTAGCCCTCCCATATTGCCTACCTTCTCCAAAGAGATGAAAGCAAAACCATATTCCTGATCCCAGATACATAATATTTCTGTTATTGAAGAATATAGAGAAAGGGTGTCAAACCTGCGTTGTCACAGCAGTGTCATATGATGTATCACAACTTTTTCCCCTTTGCTAAACTGGGCATGGGCGTGGCCAGTGCATGACACATTCAGCCCGGAGGCTGGGAGTTTGACACCCCTGATATAGAGTGTTTGATGTAGTAGTTAAGATGCTAATTTAAAAACCAGGAGACTATGAGTTCTAGTTCCATCTTAGACACGAAAGCCAACTGTGTAATGTTGAGCCAGTCATATTCTCTCAGCCTAATTTATCTAACAGGGTTGTTGTGGGGAAAACAAGAGGAGGAAGAGATATTAGGTATGTTCACTGCCTTGAGTTGTATAGGAAAAAATATGAGATAATAATATTTGAAAAAAAATCATTAGTGTACATTAAAGATGAAATTTACAGAATGGCAATTTCTAGGTTTAAAACTTGATAATTATTCTGCTGAGATTATATCTTGCTAAATTCACTATATTATATGCATTCTGGTTTCTGAACAGTTATTGTTATGGGTCATATAGTGTTACCATATTCATTTCTTTTAATCAGAATAAGCAAATAGTACAATAATTTTAATGAACTCTGGGGGGAAATGTTGACAGTATTGAACTAACTAATGATAAACTTAGAAAAATTAACTAAGTTTCTTGTTAACTGGGAATCCAAACTGGAATATTCACATCTGGATTGGATAATGCAGTTTTCTTATCTAACTGCTGCTTTTTTTTAAAAAAAATCTACAATATACTAAACTTTCATCTTTTTTATTATTTTTCTACATAGGGGCACATCTACAATTTCTGAACTTCTCCACTGAAGCTAACCATGACTTCCTTGAAATTCAGAATGGGCCTTACCACACCAGTTCTATGATTGGCCAGTTCAGTGGTACAGATCTTCCACCGTCTTTATTAAGTACAACACATGAAACTCTCATCCATTTTTATAGTGATCACTCAGAAAACCGACATGGATTTAAATTTGCATATCAAGGTAAGTAATGAATGATATAAACAGCTTCAGTTATTAGAGGAATAACTTCTCATGACAAGATTTTTTTCATTCCGTAATATTTCAAATTAATATGCATTTTTTTCCTCTTGTGCTTCCTGGTTTTTCTTTGAATTTTTTAAAATCTGGCTTTTAAATGGTATTTGTTTTGAAAGTTTTCTCCCCTTCCTGAAAAACAGTAATATGACTTTCTAAATAAATTAAGATAACTATTCCAAAAAGCTGTTCAAATATTATTTTATTAATATTATGTTATGCTTTTCAATAAATTTGGTTCTGGAAATAGATCAGTTGGTTCTTTTGGTTGTTACATGTAAGGATTATTAACTGCAGAGGTAACGTATAGGGCAGTCTATAAATATTTTCTCACAATTCTATTGAATATAATTCTGGAGTAAGGAATTTGTAGGTTGTGGCTAATATTTCTATGAAAGTTGCACTTTTCAAAAGATGAAGATATGGGGAAAATGTATGAAATTTAAGTGAATATTATTGAACTCAAGAACAATCCAAAGTTTTACTAGGTTTTTTTTTTTCACAAACAAGCATGTGCATTCAATCTTTGTATATGAAAATGGAACAATTAAGGCATATAGGAATAATGAGTGACCATGCTAGTGGTCCTCTGGAGTTATGGAATATTTAGATCAGGATAACCATAACCAGAATAACCAGTTTTATATTTACTGACAGACACTTCAAAGTATGAAATAAAATTTTAAGAATAAGGACAGTATTTTGTTTTTTTTAAAAATCAAAATCCTTATATAACAAGAGCTTTGGTTGTGCAGCAGATTAAGTGCTGTTAAGTAGCACCAGCTGCCTGCAATTACTGCAAGTTCAAATCTCACCAGGCTCAAGGTTGACTCAGCC
>JANHZT010006269.1:15127-34003 GCA_032468215.1 Stegonotus admiraltiensis
TCCCGATCCAGAAAGGGACGCAACTGGCGTATCAGGCGAACCTGATAAAAAGCTCCCCTGGCCACAGCCGTCATATGCTCTTCTAAAGACAGCCGTGAGTCCAGGAGGACGCCTAAGTTACGAGCCCCCTAATTCAAATCCCCCAATCCCATTATTCAAATGTAGAATACACTAAAGGTACCAGATAACATGACTGTTTTAATCTTATTCAGATAAGTTTAAAATACATCCAATAATTTTTTTCCCATGTAACTTTTAACTATAAACAAAACCTTAAAACATCTTTATCTGGTCCTGGTCAGAAAATAAAAATCCATTAAAATTTCCAGAAATAGCAACCAATCTATTTTAATCTTGGTCAAATAAACCAGTTTTATATTATACAGTGCCACTAGAACATCCTAACAAATTACATCTATGTCATCCAGCAAACAACCATATATTTGTCTGTTCTTCCCTTCTCATTTGCCAACTGAAGAAAAGTATTTTCCCCCCTTGGAAACTCTGAGTATTATTATCACTGTTTTGACATATAAAACTTCAGCAGCACTTTCATAATCCTTAGAGTTGATCTTGTTAAAGCATTTCCTATTGGAGTGGATTCTTGCTGTGCCTTATATTTATTCATGTACAGCTATGCTTGGATAATGAAATGAACTCGTTTTCTGTAAAATTCCTTTGATTTGATAGAAAAATAATAACTGAATCCCAGTATTTGAGATCTGAAAACAGGAACTACAGAAAAGTAGAGAATCAATATATGGAATGTTTGAATCAGTGAATAACTAGCACTGTTGGACTTCATCACTGTCTCAAAGAACTGGGAGCATTACAAACTAAGATGCTCTAAGTAAGATGAATTTCAATGGTGTCATTATATTGTAAAAACTGAAATGGATTTCTAGATGCAGGCTGGGCTTACAGGTGAACTTCAGGGTTTAAAATGTTTAAACATTCATGATGCTGTTTAATGCAAAATGCATTGACTAACAAAAAAGTTTTATTGATAATATGTCATCACTGTAAGGCTAATATTTCTCTGGAAAATAGTTTTAAATTTGTACTATAAAAACTAAGCTAGTTTACTGCTACCTTATCTCATAAAACCGGGGTGGGCAATTAATTTTCCCAGGGGGTCACATGAGAAACTGGGATTGTTGTGGATGACCATCTCCAGTGCCCTGCCTCCCACTGAAGGAACCCTGCCCTCTCCAGTGACACTGCCCAAACCCCTGCCACCAATGCACTGCCACTGATGCTGCCAATGCCATGGGCTGGACTGGGACCACCCATGGGTCAGATATGTAAAATCCCAGCTCTATCATAAAATTTAATAAAAACACAATTTCAACTCACCCTCTGCAAAGATTGTAAGGAAGGTACTTTCTTCATTTTTGCAGAACAAATGGTATCTGGGCCAGTTTCCATGTTGGGCTTGGCAGTTCCTGATTCTAGCATAGAAATCTGTTCCATGCTATAACATCGGAATCTGCCCAATCTTTGTTTGGTGCTCTGACTCAAAGTGTTGAAGAATTTTTTAAAACCTGATGTAGAAGAGATTTCTTTCTTGGTGGATTGCTGTTTCTTTGGCTGCGGGTAGACTTCTAAGTGTTTGCTGGAAGGCAAAACAACCAGCCAAGAGAATTACAAATTAAAAAGCAAGAGTACCTTCAACTTTATTTATAATTTGGAGTGCCCTAATGAACCAGTTTGGTGTAGTGGTTAGTAGGCATCACACTAGAAACCAGGAATGATTTTAAGTTTCAGTTCTGCCTTAGGCGATTTTGGGCCAGTCACTGTCTCTCAGCCTTAGGAAGAAGGCAACAGCAAATCAACTTCAAAAAATCTTGCCTGACTTGAAGGCACACAAAAAAACCCAAGGACAATAAATGATAAAAGGATTTTGAAAGGATTTACAAATATTAAATAAACAATTAATAGACAAATTAGACACATTTACCTATACTTTCAAGTTAACCACATTAATACCCAAGGAACAGAGAAACTACTTACTATTATTATAACTATATTCCACAATTCTAATCTATAAAACCCTTTCCCAATTAATATTAATTTATTTTTATTTTATGTATGCCCAATTTTTGCTTTGTTTTTGTTTTAAAAAGTATAGAGAAAAATTCTATAAGTGGAGAAGTGTAGCTTATTTTTCTGTGAAGTTCATTCTTTGTGTAATTAAGTTTTTCATCTTACTATGACTAGGATTTTTCCATTTCAAACTGCAGACCTAGAATTGCATATATGAGGTATTGAAAAGTATAAGGGGATTGGTCTCTAATCTTATCACTATTTTGACTAAGTAAAAGAGAGCAGCTGTACTCTACTGTATCTCTGTCTATGCTTCATAGACAGCTATGAACTGTGTGATTATTGTTGAAGAGGGTGTTGTCAAAAAGTGAATACTAGAAATACATTGCAGTAAGTGGACTTTTGATCAGAACATTGCTTAACAAAATCAGCCTTTTTGACTAGGAATTATGGGAAATGAAATCCAACACTGTTGTTGAACACTAGGTTGGAAAAGGCTGACATATACTATGTAGTATCATTAATATGTAGGGAACCTCACCTAGGTCAAGGATAGAGGTGTACCCCAAAGAGCTTACAGTATAAGCAGCTTGAAAATAGGAAGAAGCGAAAGGAAGAAAACAAGGTATTATCAATAAATTCATATGCCTCACTCAGAAATTTAAAGGCAGAGAGACAGAGAAAGGGGTTAAACATCAAGCAGGTATTTTGAAAGTGTTTAAGCTTTAACTGGGGCTCTATCTTATATACGTAATGTACCATTTATTCTGGTACATCACTGTGATCTTTTAAGTAGGAAGGAAAGACCACATGGCCCAGGAAAGATAGGCTTTGTGAGTCTTAATGTACTGTACTTTCTATCTGCTCCTATTATAGCAATCTTCCAATCCAATGTTGCGTTCAATCCAATGAGAGTTGAAAACTTACAATCCAATGTTGCGTTATATCCAATGAGAGCTGAAAACTGAATAGACCCAACTGATATCTGTAACTGCTACATGGCACTGTTAGTTGCATGACAAATGACTTAAAAACTCAATCAATCAATCAATCAATCAATCAATCAAGTGTTTCTTTATATCATTCTGCCCAAGTTGTGTTTCTTTAACTCTTGAAAATCCAAACTTGATAATTCCCCTCTATATACATTTCTCAGATTTTTAAATCGGTCCTTACAAAAGATTTCCTAAATAGCTACTTCTTATAAAGGCAGGTGACACTATGTCATGGATGAACAGAGCAGAACTGTCCCCAAGGGCAAGAATTTATTCTCTTTGCCTTCTGTAAGAGCAAATTATAGACATTTAGCCGCCAGAATGACAACACTTAAGAGTCATCACTGGAGTAAGAGATGCTATTGAGAATCAAACTTCACCCTTCCATCTCTGGTATTAAAGAAATAACAACTGTTCAACCAAATTGTACAAACACTGGCCAGAAAGAAATAAGTGCATTATATTAAATTATGCTTTTTAATAAAAAATATAGAATGTTGTGCCCTTTGTGTACAAAATATTTTTTGTCAGGCACAAAGCCATCTGGAACGTGCCAGGCAGTTGCCAGGAGTTAAACCTGACTTGAAGGGTCTCTTTCGTACATTTACACACACACACACACACACCGGGGGGTGGGGTGGGGTGGGAGAGAGAGAGCAAGAGAGAGCTTGAAACAAAAAAGGCTTTCAAAGTCAAGAGCTTTTCTTACTTCTCTTATTTGTACTTTCCAAATGTATCTCCTGCCTACTTCCTTCAGCCCCATTTCAAGTGTGTTCTGAGAATCATCTCAGCTTGAGCATCTCTATTCTCAACCTACTTTTCAGTAAATCTGCCAAGCTTGTGCTGGCTTAGATTAATTTGTTTCTGGCAACGCTGGAAAGAATTTCATCAAACCAAATTATTTTATTTATCTGGTTAACTAATCAGCCAGCAGTAGAATCCAAAGTAAACACATTGTTGATGTTGCTAAACAATGCAGCTACTCGAATTATCAAAATGGAATTTAGATGTATTGAAGAAACCAATAATATGCCATTTTAGATATAATTCCTGGATTAGAAAGGAGAGGCTTAATTTCTGTGAAATGAGGTATCAAGCCATAACAAGAACTTTCTGGGGATTTGGGCAGGAAGGGAGAAGTAGGTCAAAGCAGATTTCAGAGCTAAGAGGGAGGGGAAAACAGCAGGGGAGGCAACGGGGGCTCTAAGCCTGCTGGCAGCACCAACAAGGCCGTACTTGCCTGCTGTGAGAGTGAAAAGCCAAGCCTGAAAAAGCAGAAAGCACCCATGGGGAGAACTGCAGTCGACCTCAGGGGAGTTCAGCAGAGGAAAGATTATATCACGGAGAGCTGAAAGTAGACACGCGGGAAGCATTTGTTGCTAACAAACTGAAAGAGATATTCAGTCTGTACTGCTGCTTTCCCTGGGAGAAAAAGGATTTTAAGAAGAGATTGGACAGCCATTTGTCCAGAATGGTATCTGGTCTCCTGCTTGGGCAGGGGGTTGGACTAGAAGACCTCCAAGGTCCCTTCCAACTCTTGTTATTCTGCTCTGTTAAAACCAGCACAATGAATTATGGGACAGAGCCCAGGAGCCTTACAAACATAGGAAGTTGAGGTTCACTCTTTCTGACCACATAAATAGATCTTCTCCAGGATGATGTGTCCCCAAAATAGTCCTTCAATGATACACCCATCACCCCTGTAATCAACTTCCTCCATCTTGATGCTGATCACTCTTCTCTTTCTTTCAACTTTTCAACCCTACCATAGACTTCGTAAGAGAGCCAGGTCTTTGCATAATGTGTTGAAAATATGATAAATTGATCCTCATCATTTTATTTATTTAACTGTTATGTCTAGGTACATAGATATCATTTTGGTTGTTTAAAGACTGTGTAGTAATTTGGAAATAATTAGACTGGAAGAAACTGACAAATCATTCTCCTGCTTCTTTCCCATTTCCTAGGCCATACAGTACAACTACATTTTCCTCTTTACTATTCCCAACTAGTATTAACATTAGAACATTCTAATGTCCAACTTCAAGTAACAAAGCTTGCATAATATGTTGATTTCAGATTGAGCTTTTCCTGCATGACATCAGCACATAGATATCAGAAAATCTTTAACATGACTGCACTGTAAACATTATTAACACTCTAAAAGATCCTCAGTTCTTCTTCAAGAACAATCCAAAGGGCCACCATCTGGCACTATATTATCAGTCACTTTATATTGTCTATCCATGTGGTTTTCTTGAAAAAAATACAGGAGTTATTTACCATTGCCTTATCATGTGCAGTGTGAAACAATGCCTTTGCTATTGTAACTAAAGCTGTCATCTCCCTTTTCATCTTCTCCCTATTTTGCTGCTGCCAATATAGGTCCCTGTTTGCTTTAACCAGGAATCTGTAGTGGTTTAAACCAGGAATCTGTAGTGGTTTAAACCACCTGTAGTGGTTTAAGCCTTGGGTGACCCTGATGGGAGCAATTACTCTTAGCATACATTCCCAGCATTATTTGTTCATCCCTCCTAGGAGCACCTCCCACCATATGAGACAGTGTAGCAGGACAACCAATCCATTCTACCAATTAACTGAAAATGTCCAGGTTCCTTCTGAAGGCAAATGTGTATCCTGCATAGAAAGTATATTTTTCACAAATAATGTTCAGATGTCTTGGAGAAGTACCTCACATCCTAAACCTACTTTGCAATTGTTCCAAAGATAAAAATGGGGAAATACAAATTAAAAAGTATTTGGTTAAGCTTGCTAGCCACACCAATTATTAGAATTACTTTCCTCCTGGCAACCTTTTCCACTTCCCACAAGTTGGTACTCTGGAGGCCTTTCCTTTACAAAAGGAGGGAGGGAGATATTATGAGGGTGAGATGAGGTGAGGAGCTGTAAATTAACTAGCCGCTGCTTATTTTCTTTAGTATATTTCTTATATATTTCCTCTGTTTAATTGTGTGTGATTCTCGAAGACTGCCTGGAGAAATCCCTCCAGTTTTCTTAGCAAGGTTTTTCAGAAGTGGTTTGCCATTGCTTTCTTCCTAGGTCTGAGATTAATTTGCCATGATCACCCAGCCAATTTTGTTCCTAAGGCAGGACTAGAACTCACAATTTTGTGGTTTCTAGCCTGGTGCCTTAATCACTACGGAAATCTGGCTCTTTTTTAGTATATGCCATTGCAAAGAAAGAGATCATGGTAGAAACAAAGCAAAAACATTTTTCCTTAAATTGTGTCTTGGTCATCAAAAACCAGTTTTGGTTAACCTTCATCAGAAGAAAAGATTAAATGGCAGTAATAACTCCCTCATTTGCCAGACTGGTGGGGGATTATGGGAAATGAAGTTCAGGTAATTTAGAGAATATCAAGTTAGGAAGGCTGATGGACAAGATCTCTCAGTAGCAGATCATTTGGCCATGCTGGCTGAGAAGTTCCAACATGTAAAAAGGGATTAATTTGGGAATTAATTAATTTGTTTTAGCTTTAGAAAAATGACATTTGATCTTATAAACAGCCCTGCTCTATGACATCCCCACCTAAACTTTCTAACAACATGATATATTTCTACTCACCATTGAATAATATTTGCTTGTCCAGGTTTTATCTTCTGCATATCTGCTACTGGAACTTCTCTGATGATTGACTGAGTGGAGATTGTGAAGTTGGTCTCTTCAGTTGTCAGGGAGAGGTTAATAGCAGTGGAACTGATGACATTGGGAGCAACAGGGGGAACACCACATGTTGAGGATGATGGACCTACTGCAACGATACAGATACGTCCAATTGCTGTTCTTAGAACACCTTTGGGGTGGACTTCCACCTTCAGCTAGTATGACAGGACATAACAAGTAATTGTGGCTTAGCACATAATGTCTGATATACATCCTTTTATCAAAGAAAATGTTCTTAACATATATCAGATGCCACCCTGTACAGTGGCACAATCCAAATTGGAAAAGCTTAGGAGAGATCTTATATTTATACATACTGTTCCTCTTTCCCCAACCCAAAATAATGCTAGGAAATAAAAGTTCTTTCAAGATACTGAGAATTTCATTAGACACTTCTGAATTCTCTACAATCTTTAGAAATGTAATGATAATTCATCCAATTTGACAATAATATAGGCATAGCATTAAATTGTCACAAAAATTTTCTGGCTTTTTGATTCCCAGATTGTTCTAGAAACAAGCTTAAATGGACTTGTTATATAGAAGGCCAGAAGAAGTAAAAGAAGTCACAGTGGGCTAGTACTGATGATGTTACTTAATTTGATAATGACATCTGCAAGAAAACAGCCAAGGTCAGAGAACACTAAGGACCCCACAGTTCAATCCTGGGCTATAAATATTCTCTTCTACTGGTAAAAGAAGTCATTTTATTGTAATATATTCTTAATTTTCACCAACAGCTCCCAAATCAAGATTTCTGTAAGACATAATGCTAGTTTTCATATCTGAAGTTAGCAGCTTAACTAGAGTATTACAATAGTTTAAGAACTCTCCTGCTTTTAAAACCTATGCAAACTACATAACCAGCAGTATCATCACAATACACACAACAGTTGTGACTTTCAGGATGATAACATAAACAACCTACAGCTTTAGAGAAATTCTTGAGAGCTAATTCTAAGTATTAACTTCCATGCAATAGAGTAATAAGCCTGAAGAAAAAGTACTTGCCAAAAAAAATCCCATTAAAATGTTTTCAGCTGAAGTTTCTTTTTAAAATTCTTTGAAAAAGTTGGGAAATAAGTAAGTCCATCCTGATTCAAGATTGCAGACCGAGGGATGCATAAATGCAAGAAATTTATGACTGAAGCAAATTGGACAATTAATGTTACAGTTTGGCAAGTGTAAAAAAATTATATAGAAAATATTAGTATGCAAAATTTCACTGATTTCTTTAAAAAATGAGATTATGTTTTGCATCTGTTTAGCCTAATGGAAAAAGTCCCATTACCATTTGTGGGACCTTATATAATATACTGGGGGCTGGTAAACAATCATAAAATTGATAAATTAAACATGGATTGAACTGAAACATGATAACACAATGTAGGCGAAGGAAGCAAATACAGGTAGTCTCAACTTATGACCACAAGGCCCAATTGTGGTCATAGGTTGAGACTACCTGATTCTAATCATTATGGTTGTTAAGTAAGATGCCCAGGTGAGAGCTTCACTCAACAATGACAATCCTGGCTCTCTCAGTTACAGTCATTAAGTGGGTGGAGCAAAATGTGCAGGCAGCTTCCTTCCATGCACAGAAGGGAATTCCTGCACTGGGCTGTAAAAAATAAGCTCAGATCTTTGTGATCTAAGTTATATTTCTCCAGTCCAGTCCTGAAGTTTCCCTCTCTTCTATGCACAGAAGGGAACTCCAGCACTGGGCTCGAGAAAAGGAAGTTGGATCTTTTAGATCCAAACTTTGTTTCTCCAACCCATTACAGGCCCTTCCCCCTTTCCTCTGTGTGCGGAAGGGAATTGTTACACCAGGCTCAAATCATCAGAATCCAAGCTTCCTTTCTCTGGCCCACTCCAGGGGTTCCCCTCTCCTCTGTGTGCTATGCTTTCTACCCTTCAAAAAAATCCCATTGGTTTGTTTTTTGACTGGAAAGTTAGGGAAAGCAATGTTTCTGAAGAGTAGAAAGGCTTTTCTAGCCTTCACGAACATTGTGTTCATAAGCTGTTTGTTAGCAGCTGCACAAAAAGGCAAAGGTATGTGGACCTGTGCATGGTGGGTCATGGAGAAGGCCAGGGCCTTCCAAATGTGGTGAGATAAATAGGCAGGGAGCAGGCTGAGACCTCCAGGGCAGCACTTTGCCTGTGCTGGGGGGCCAACTGGGTAGTTGAGATGTGAGGCAGAGATAAGTAGGGAAGAGTTGAAGTACCCCTAAGTATAAAGGGCCATTGTACTACCAAGCACCCAAATTTTGATCATGTGGCTGCAGGAGAATTGCAATGGCTGTAACTTCAGTCAGGGGTCGTAATTCTCTTTGTTCAGTGCCGTCATGATTTTGAATGGTCACTGAATGGTCATAAATTGAGGACTACTTGTATTTGAATATTTCTATTATTTTTCATTCTGAAGAAAACGTAACACTGATTGAATTATTGTATAACTGCAAATTACAGTTGGTGCTTTTTGATGGTAGTGATACCCTGTTTCCCTGAAAATATGACCTATCCCAAAAATAAGCCCAAGCATGTTTTTCTGTGTGCAGCTAATATAAGCTCTACCCCCAAAACAAGCCCTACTTAAGAGCCTGCACAACCAGCTGCCTGCCAATTCTGTCATTCAGGCCATTCTGGCCTGAGGCGAGGTGGGGGGGTGTGAAGCTGCCCCATGCCACACCTGCTTACCTCAGGGTCCCTGCAGCAATGCCATCCACACCCCAATACCTGCCTCGCAGCAGAAGCACCAGCAGCCATGTGCAGCAGGAGCCCACATGGCTGGCGGCCCACTTCTTCTGCTTGCTCACAGCTGCAGTGGAGCAGTAGGCTGAGTGGTGTGGTGGTGCCCTGGCCACGAGGCAAAGGTGTTGAGGCGTGGATGACCTGCTGCAGGAGCCCTGAGGTGTGGGGTGGTGGGCCAGCTCTACCCACCTCACCCTGTGGCTGTGGCACCAGTGCATCACTCGGCCTCCTGCATTGCGGCCACGAGCAAGCAGAAGAAGTAGGCTGCCAGCCATGCGGGGTCCTGCTGGATGGGGCTGCTGGAGCTGCCGCCGTTAGGAAAGGCAAGTGTCAGGGCATGGTGGCCTGACTGCAGGGGCCCTGAAGCCAGCTGGTGTGGGTGCGTGGGTAGCTCCACTTTCTGCCTTGTGGCAGTGGCAGACTGCGCGGCCTCCTGCCTTCCAAAAGCAAGTGGAAGAAGTAGGCCTCCCATACATAAACAAAAATAAGCCCCCCCTCCCCCCAAATAAGCTCTAGTGCTTATTTTGAGGTCCAAAAGAAAGACCCGGTCTTATTTTCAGGGAAAAACTGAAAGATAGCCTTCACTTTTATTTTTGCCTAAGATTATCAATTATTTCCCTGCAGCAAATAATTTTACTAACCGATTTCAATCATAGCATTGTGAAGATCTTTCCACTAGATTGGGACTGACTTAGCTTATCACTGATTTGCAGTTTCTCAATGGTTTCAGTCTTACATTTTCCATCATACATTTTCATTTAAGTAGGACAATCTTTGCTATCAACCCTTCCCTTCATTTGACAGTGTTCTTCATGGTTCAGTTCTAGGTACCCCTTTGTATAATTTGTCACTGTTCTCTGCTTTTTTTCCCTATCAATAACTAAAATAATAATATTTATGCCAATGATAACCAGGTGTATTCTTCTGCTCCAGTCCAGAATGATGCATTATAGTTTTTCTTCTACAACTACTTCACTCAGATTTCTAGATGGACATGTTCCTCCATTCTTAAATTAGATATTGAGAAAACCAAACTATTATTTTTCTTCCCGATTGACATTCTTTTTCTCCTTTTTAAAAAAATTTTCAGAATCGTCAACTGTAGGCAGCTTCTGTGGGAAAATATTTGGAAGTTTTTGTTAATGGGAAACTTACTTAAAGTTGATAAAACTACAAAGGGTTTTTTTTTATGTACAGCTTCTGAATTCATTTATTTCTGACTATTGAAAAGGCTAAGAATACTGAAATAGTTTTTTGACAGCTGTTCATGGAAGTTGCTCCATACCCTCTGGTTGGGTCTAGAATGGTCTGTGTAATTTATGGACCTCTCTTAAGTCACCCCTATTTTTTTTTTTCATCAGTCCTCTACACTGGCTAAGACCTTAGGAATATTATCACTTTAAATTGCTTCTGTTGACAAGAACATTCAATTCTTGAATAACCTAATATGAAATCACGATTCTGTGTGTTCAGTTCACACATGTAATCAGGGCTGCCTAATTCTTCTTTGCCTTAGAATAACCCATCTCATGTTTCTGAACTTTTTCCCATCTAGCTTCTCCTATTTGGAAGTTATTCCCCCTTATTTATTAATTAATTTATTATTTGAACTTCTATACCGCCCTTCTCCAGAGGACTCAGGGCAGTGTACAGCCAACTAAAAAACATACAATACAAAAATTTAAAAACAGTATGAAAGCAATTAAATAATTTGGCTCAAAATTTTAAAAAACCCACATAAAACGATTTACCAATTTAAAACAGTAAAAGTGGGGGTTAAGCCAGCCCAGCTTGATGGAAAAGATGTGTTTTTAGGGCACAGCGAACTACCTGATCTTCCAGGGCTTAAAAATATTTAAAAATGCTGCTTTTTTCAGGACCTTTGTAAAATTGAAAGAACTTTCCAATATTAGTAGATGATGTTAATTAAAGTATGATAGTGTTGGGATTCGATGTTTTCAATTGATGATTTATTTTACTGTTTACATCAGTTAAGAAAGTATTGCAAATTATACCCTTCTTTGTACTATGCTTAAGTGCATACTAAATAAAAATACCACTACTATTTGCATTTATAATCCATGAAAAGATAATCTTTTTTTTAGATTAATAATCAGTTAAACTTTAAGGACCTACAATATTCTTTCTTTTTGCTACATCAGACTGATGCTACTAATTACCCCTCTCAAAATTTAATTATCTTCCATGGTCTGAAAGATGTGCAATTTGTATTTTAGCTCTTATTCTTTGATTAGTGATGATTATTAGCTTTCTAATAATTTTGATTGTAATAGTAAAATTGAGAAACTATCAAAATACGCATTAAAACTGCATTGTTTAATGTACTTGCATAGTGCATGTGGTGCATAATTACAAAACGGTATATTACGACAAGAATTAGCAGTTAGCAAATTGCACAAATTAATGGAGGAGACGACTATCAATGGCTATTGTTGTAATATCATCTTCAGAATCCAGCTGCATGCCTCAGCATCTTGGAACTCAACAGGAAAAAAAATTACGGCCCTCAAGTCTTGCTTTTGGGCATTCTTGAGGTTTCATTTATCTAGTTTGGAAAGTAGATGCTAATGATATATGGGGTTTACATTCTTTCAGATGTTCTTCGAACTACTCTAAATATGTTCTATTCACTTTGTTTTCTCACTGTTGCTTACCTCTTATACCCTCACTATTTCTTCCTTTTCAAATTTGTGCAAATATCCCAAATATTCACATTCAGACCAAATAGCTATCTTTCAACAAAACAATGTTAACTTAGTACACATTTTTAATGTCCTTGTTGGAGAGATTCCCTTTTTTACAGCCAACTCAACATGATCTCTTACCTTGATTTTTTCCCATCTTCTCACTCTCCTGAAGTTGCTCATCTCTGCCCATTATTATGGTTTTGGGCTCTGGCTTGGTTGATACATTATTGTGATTGTTGGAGGACAAAGCCAAATGTTTGGAGAATACCCCTGGATTCTGCTGGCCATTATGCTCCTCTAGCCCAGATATACCCACATCCTGGAAATCAGAATAGGCAGCTGAAACTGATAGTTCGTTGGTTTTATTTATATGCCCAGAATCCTGTTTGATCAATTTGTGGCTGCCTGTTAAAACAGCTCTCCTATAAGACATTGGGGAGGACTGAACTTTTCCAGTAGCAGGGGGTGCTGGTATTAGATTCATTAAATTGTTGGTAGTGGCCACCTGCTTTGTATGCTGCTTGGTTTGGCATAAATGATTGACTGGCCTGTTCATAGGAACTTTTATACCATCTTGGAAAACCAACTGCTGAGGACAGATGGGAGATGTGGATTCTCTCAATTGGACACCAGGCACCTTTGTTTGTGCTTTGTCTTTGTCTTCCTTCTCCATTTGACAGAGATTCATTAGCTGTTTACTTCTTGGAATGGCTGCCTGAGTCTCCTGATCTTTTACCTCAGAGCCCCCCTGCAAGCTACCAATTTGTGCTTCGTCAGTACCTGACCCAATTTCCAATCTGCTTACATTAGGAATGTTACCCCAGATAATGTCTTTACTAGTTTTGCAGCTGCCATTTCCCCATTGCCCATCCCTGGTAACAGTGTTGGCCTTCTTCTCTGAAGAACACAATGGTCTAGGGATACCATGACGATTTTTGATTGCAGATTGCAGGCTGTTGATGCCAGCTTCTTCACTGTCTGTCCTGTAGCTGTCTGATGTGTCAGTGGTGCTGCCTAAAGCTGAGTCCACATCTTCAGCACTACTAGCTTCACCAATATATGTCTCCCTGATGCATTCTGAAAAAACACGCTGCCGAGAAGGAAGGATCCACAATGGAGTCCTTTTGGGACCTAGAGGCTTTGTCCGTGAGTTCTCCTGGGAAGTACCAAGCTCTTTGTTTCCATTCGTGTGAACAGTATCACTGCCTCCAGGTAGGACATTGGCAATTTCATGTTTGCCATTCCCAGTTTGGTTGACTCTAGTGTCTGCTGAATTGTTGATATAAGACCCACAGGCACTACACTTGCTTTCTTTATTGACTTGAGGAGGTGTCCCTTTTTCAGAACATCCTCCATTGCTCTGGTGACTATGCATTTTGGCTCCCTGCCCCATGCTTTGATGTTCCCAGCTAGGTTTGTTGATGCTATTCTCTTTACGCTGGAGGTCACAATTTATATAGCCAGCAAGATCTGGTTTGGAGAGCAGTGGGCCCTGTCCAAGAGATAACAGAACAGAGTCTAAGGGCCGTTTCTGACGTTGCTGCAGGCGTTCCAAATAGCGAACTTCAGCGTCCCTTGCAGATTCATCCTCAAAACGCACCCGAGAAGAAGATGGACCTTGCTTCCTCTGCTGCCCATAGCTGGAGTCACCACTAGATGAATCACTCTGGTTTCCACTAGTGTGGATGTTTCCATCTTTCAAAACAAAATCTTTTGTGTCTGCAACAGGTGATTTACAGGTACCCCTAATGAACCAAAGAAAAGATTATTTTTTATTACTTGGTGAAACTATCCACTTTGCTACTCTTTTCATCTATCTACAAGCCTTTAGCAGGAGGGACTGTTCGTCTTAATGGCCACCTATTGCACCCTAATGAAGAACAAAGCCTTCTAATATTGCTCAGGTCTTCGCTACCAAAACTCATTTTGCCAGTGAGCAAAAATAAAAGGTAATATGCATCTAGCTTCTTGTACAGTCATCAGATGAACAAGAGATCTAGCATTTTGTTAAAGTCCTAGCATGTAACAAATCGGCAAGATGAAGGTATACTTCTAATGAAGAATAACATGACTGGAAAATGGCAGGGATATGCTGTGGAAACTTGAAATTGCTTGGGGATAATATAAGATATAAGACAAGACATAATCAGGTAATATCTGAGGACAAAAAGTAGTCTCAAATAGGGCTTACATTCAGCTGCAAACCAAATTCAGATCTATTTACTTTTATAGGCAAAAGTAAACAATTATCAGACTCTGGTAATACATATGTTATAACAATGAAAGGGCAATGCTTGTGAATGCATTTAAAGAAGTGTATTTTACATCTATATGTTGATTTATTTTTTACAATTAGCTGGGCTCCAAAATATTTTTTCCAGGAATTGAAGTGTTCTATTTTTAAAGAAGGGGAAAGGGGGAAAAAACATGGAAACCATTCTTTTACTAGCTGCCTTGTCATTATAGAATATACTATCTCCTGAAATCCATATATCCCCCTCCCCCCCCTTTCTGTAGATGTTTTTAAATATTAGCATTTAAGATATGCCACAAGGATTATCTCTAGTATTTGTTTTTTCCAATTCCTTAACTTTATATTATTGCAGTAATTATGTCACAATATTTATTTTATGAATTTACTTGGATGATAGCTGCCCAGGTCTTTGGAACTGAATGAGATATAAGTATTAGCAAATAAATATTTATTTTGTTTGTGTTTATAATAATTTTGATGCATTTGGTATATGCAAAAGTTTGTGCAGAAAGAAAATAGAAGCACTAAAGCATGTGGTTCACAATACAAATAGCAATTTTTATAAAGTTTAAACTCCACTATTTTTGAAAAACTGCATTTTATAAAACTACTATGATGTCGGAAAACATTTAAGTCTTATGCATCCTCATCATTGAATATTTTATTGCAAAGGACATCAAGCCACAACAAATAATTTCATTTGAATCTCACTCTATTACATAGCATTATTTGAATCAAATGTTTATGTTTACTTTCAGAGTTTCCTTCAGGTACATAATTTTTGGGCTCTGAATTAACATACATACATTTCTTTAATCTATCTGTTTTATTCTTGTACAGCATTTCATTTGTAAAATGAAAACTTTAAATGGTTACAGATGTGAAGAACAAAGAGGCTGGAAAGCAACTAGAACGGAATGACATATACTGGAAAAATAACCCATGCACTCTTCTTGACTAGTTCCTCCCTTCTCATGCCAATCCAGTCCAGAACCTCAGGGCTACCAAATGGAAATGACCAAGCTTACCTCTTGTCTGGGGAGGCAGTAAGCAGGATGTTATGGCTAGCTCGGAGCGGGTTTGTCCTGGCCTTCATACGAGCTCTCTGTAGCAGCTGCTTGGCCTGTTCATGCCTGGGGCTCAGCTCCAGCTTTTGGCTAGGAACAAAGACCCTGCAGGCAAATCAACAGGGAACAAACAATGCTGGATTAGTGGAGAGGGGGGAAAATACAGATTAAGAGTGGTTTAATGATGAGAGTGGCAGTACAGTGGAGAGACACCATAGTTGTAGAAGTTGAATTGAGGCTTCCACTGCAGCCTGACTTAAAACAGATGGTATTTTTCGTGGCTAATATATTCTCAAGCAGTCTAATGATCAGACAGCAGGCTAGCCAGAATATCAACAATAAGAAGGCAGTAGCAATGCTAAAGTGTTCAAGAAAGATATATGACTAACATTCATAAAATAAACTTAAAGGCAGGCATTTGTTCATGTGAGAGTAAAGGGATGAGTTATAGTAAAAAGCTATTTATTCTATATAAAAAATTAGAGGTAAAGATGGCCTAAAGATGGCCTTTGATTCGTTGTGAAAGCATTGGTGCAGCTTTTCTGGCATTTTTGCAGGCGTGGTCTGCCTTCTTCCTCATCCCCACCCTCCACCTTTCTTTTTCAACCCAGTTCTCCCATCCAAACAATAATCAGACAAACCTGCTTTTCCCCTGAGATCAGTCAGGAGCAAGGAGAGTAATCAGGCTGTACCAATTTTTAAACAGTGAAGAGGGACTTCCAGGATTTGAATTCAGCTAATGGAGTATGACTATACACTGCTTCAGATTTTTATGATAAATAGCATTTCCTTCCTTCCTTCCTTCCTTCCTTCCTTCCTTCCTTCCTTCCTACCTACCTACCTACCTACCTACCTACCTACCTACCTACCTATCACATATATTTAACTGTAGGTAGTCCTTAACTTACAACCAGCCATTTAGTGACTGTTTGTAGTTACCACAGACTCCAAAAATGAGACTTATGATCCCGTTTCAAAGTTTCAATGTTTGGGCTCTTCTTGGCATGTGCACTTGGCCTGCATGTATATTTATGGCTGTTTGCAGCCCCCACAGTGATGTGACTGCAATTTACAACGTATTTACTGGAAACTGGCATTTACTTCCAATTTCCTGCAAAAATTGTCACATAGCAAATAATGGATTAGTTTAACAACTGTGATGTTAAGGCCACAGAAAGGCCTTAAAATCAGCCTGGGGGTCATATGATAAGCCACTTTATGGCAGTCATGATTTACAACCATTATTGCAGGCTCAATTATGCATAGAAATATTATTTAGCAGGTATTTTGCAGACAATACTATATATGGCCACAACAGCCAAACAAACAACTGAACAGAATATGCACTTCTGAGATCTCTAAAGAGAACAAATATAAAATAGTGGATAAAACTGAAAAACAAATGGTTTTCTCAGATAAAATGTAAAAGAGAACTTCTGAATTTTGACCGTTTATACATTTTAAAATGCATGGCTTGTCTAACCAGCAAAATATAAACAATGTAGTACTGTATTTTTATTTAGACAAATTACAATGTCTTTTTACAATTATAAATTTATTATATTATCCTTCTTTATTCAGGTAATTAATTACTCCCTTATTAATTTCCCGTATTAATATTACATCAGCTCTTCGTTATTACTAAAACGTATACCGATAGAAGCTAATATTGCTGCTTCTTTAAACATTTGCCCTATTGTGGTTTGCCATCTTATCATGTGACCCATTTTCTCCCCTACAGAGCTTACCAACACACTCAGACATTTCCTATTTGTCTTGATCATAATCTTTACAATTACTTTAATCAGCTTAGTGAGTCACTTTGGCTGATCCAAGTTTAACTCTTTCAGCCTAGAATGTAATTGCACATGGAGGCTAGTAATATGCATACAGATTGTTTTTGCAGGTCTTTTTCAGACACGAAGAGATAAAGCATGTTTCCAATGTAGTTTGGCAACCTATTTAAAATATCATGCTTTCTTTAAAATTCTTCAGACGCTGAGCTTAAAGAAGCCCCTCCAATGAGATATATTATGCTTCCAGGAGCACCTGCTTATCTATGTATATTTATTTAATATTTAGCCTTTCATTCAGCAGCTCAAGGTAAAATAGAAACCTCTCCTAGGATGTAGGTCATGCTGAGAGAAAGAATGGCTCAAAGGCATGTAATGCTATTTTCCAGAAGGCTAACTAGGTGGGAGCCTTGTCATCCCAAATAACACTATTCTGATAAAGCAAATTCTTTAGAAAATAAAACATATGGTAAGTTTTTCCACAAAACACTTTGTTTCAAGCACCTCTCTCTCTCTCTCTCTCTCTCTCTCTCTCTCTCTCTCTCTCTCTCACTCACACACGGAAACAAAAAAAAATATTCAGTACAAGAGGCTCCAGATCATATTATGACTTGATTTCTAGCCTCATTTGTATTATCCAGGCCTCCAACCTTCTTGAATGTAGTTTCAGAAAGCTTCATTTTGTAAAGTTCATCTTTAGAATCACATATACAACCAGTGGTGAAATGTAAAATTTGTTACTACCGGTTCTGAGGGCGTGGCTTGGAGGGGGGTAGTAATATGATTGAGTGGGCATGGCCAACTTTTTTTTTTTTAAGTTTTAAAACCATTTTTTCTACCTCCTCTTCGGCTGAAGAGGTTGTAAAAAAATGCTTTAAAAAGCCTCTAACAATCCCAGCTGACTTGCCTGATCGGCAGAGGCTTTTTTCCCGTTGAAAAACATTTTTTCTATAACCTCTTCGGCCGAAGAGGTTGTAGAAAAAATCCTTTTAAAAGCCTCTGATGATCCCAGCTGAGCCGCCGATCATCAGAGGCTTTTAAAAGCATTTTTTCGGCCAAAGAGGTTGTACAAAAAATGCTTTTAAAAATAAAAAAAAAAGCCTCTGATGATTGCGCGGCTCAGCTGGGCATGGGCGGGGGGGGAAGGATTTTTGCTACCGGTTCTCCGAACCACCCGCCTCCATCGCTACTGGATCAGGCGATCCAGGCCAAACTGGGAGCATTTCACCCCTGTATACAACCCACCTGCCTTTTTGTAATCTCTCAAACCATACAGAAGTTACATATGTCACCCAATCTCTGCAGCACTGCACTGCAGCTATGTATGCCCTATTAATCTTGAGTTAGGTGTTTGGTTCAGAGATAAAAGGAGGAACAAGCAATTTGGTCCAATGTTTGGAATTGTTCTCTATATGAAATGAATCTCCAGGCCTCTTTTTCCTCTCCTTTTTCTTTTAAAAAATTATTTAGATATTATTTTATTAGCTCTGCTTAGCTCTCTGGTTTACTACCAACCTGCCTTCCACTGAGGACCTGTATACTGCACGAGTCAAAAAGAGGGCTGTAAAAATATTTACAGAC
>JANHZT010006269.1:46850-62550 GCA_032468215.1 Stegonotus admiraltiensis
AAAGAATTAAACAATTGGCCCACAATTTAAAATCAAGCCCCAATACAAATAAAACCCCAATTTAAAAATGATGGCTACGTAAGGCCGGCTGCACGAAACAAATGCATCTTCAGGCCACATTCAGGCCACTGAATGCCCCTAGGCCACTATGTTATAAGGTTATAAGGTTACTATAAGGTAATTAAAATAGATTCCTTCAAAGGTAGAGTGGCTTGGAAGACATTTGAGATTCCTTGGAATGAAACATATTTACCAGCTTAATAAGGGATGTTACTAGAAAAAAAAGTTAAAGGAAGTATGCTCTCAAGCATATTTCAGGAGCAAGATGTGAAAGTGTGGAATTGAAGCTGAGGAGCAATGCAAAAGAGAGGACCATTCTACTTCATGAGTAAAATTAAGAGCCAAACTCTTGTAAATATTGGACATGGGTCACATGGCCCAGTAATAATTTCAGCAACTCTGTCTCTGGGGCCAGGCTGCCTTCCAAAGAAGTTCTAGAGGAAATTTGCCTACACCCAAACTAAGAAAGAGGCCAACTCCCTCACGCTAGAAAGACTCCCTTTTCTATACAGGACTGCAAAATTATTGATTTAACACTCAACACCTTTTGGTTAGGGACCTCACTGGGCTCAAATCCATAAATTTATAAAATTTATGGGGCATTCTTCCAATCCTTGCCCGGATTATTAACTAGGGGAAACTTTTTCCACGCACTTAGCAAGAAAAGAGCAGCAGATGAAAAAGTTTCAGCGGAAGAGCAACAACGTTACCATCTCCTAACTAAGGAGACCAACAGAGATACTCACCCAGCTTTGGGAAGTTCCTTCTTGGGAAAGGAAGGGGAAGGGAGGGCATCAGTGCCTCTCCCTAAAACTCACCTTCTTGGGAAGACATTGCTCCTAAGTCCATCCAAGCCATAAAGGTTTGTGAGAATGGCAGCCCATTTCTCAGAGAACGGCTACCGAAGAAAGGAGGCACTAAATTAACTCTTCAAAAAGAGAGAGAGAGGGAGGGAGGGAGAGAGGACTTTCTTCTAGTTTGTTCCTTCCGGCTTTCCGAAGCGGGGATCATCTTTTCAAATGAATATTGCCGATATTTTCTCCGGCTTTCTGACGGCCCCCGCTATGATCGCTCAGGCTGATCATTGGGGGGGGGGGGGGAGTGCTTATTATGACCCCTGGCAAGAGGCCTCAGAGCGGCATTTGGAGCCGAGAACAAGCGAGAGAGCAGAGCAGCTTAAAGCCTCCAATCCTCCTCGGAGATATGGGGCTGGGGGAGGGATTTACGACTCTGCCAAAGTTCAGCTGAAGTGAACCAGGAGAGCCCCCCTTAGGCCTCAGCCGGTCTGGAGGAGCAGAAACGCCGCTTCCGGCGGGGGCTTTCGGCGCCTCACCTCCCTCAAAGCAAGCGAGATGCGAAGACAGGCGAAGGAGCAGAGGGGGGGAGACGACGACGGGACCGCCTCCCCGGCTGGAGTTGGAGTAACTCTTCTGAGCAGCGCTATGACCTCTCCTCCCACTTTCTCCCCCTCTGTTTCTTCCAGCCAGCCAGCTAGCTGTGTACGAGGAAAGCCTTCGCCTTGGGAGCCAGGACGGGCTTTTTTTGGCTGCTGGAAACTGCATACCAGGGAATCCAACCAACAATCCTTCCCGCTAACCGCAAGAACGGGCTGCTCCCAAAGCCTTGCCTGTTTAGCAGGGCTCTTGAGTTGCCATGGCGACAGCTCAGTGGAGCCGTCCAGCCAGGAGGAGGAGGAGGAGGAGGAGGAGGGCCGGCGGGATGGGAGAAAGGTGCCCAATGTGGCCCAGGGAATTTCATTCAAATATTATTTCCCCTTGACGGGCCTAAGAATGTTCTTAACAAATTTACAGTTCGTAACTCGACACTTCAAGATCGGATTTTTTTTTCCTACCGTAGTCTACCGAAGAGCATTTTGAGGAAGCAGACGTGAGGAGTGGAAGTTAGGCAATCTCTGGGTGCTGTTCGGAATGCCTTTTAGTATAACTTCCCTTTTTTTTCTTTTTTTGCACCTGGCTAGAATTTTAAATTTTTCAAAATTCAAAGATTTAGAAAAACAAGATGTAGAGTCAGTTTTGCAGGGGGGAAAGTGAATCTAATAGATGTAAGTCACCTAATACATGTGTTTAATTAATATACAGTATATATCACGAGACATGGTATATGAGAAGTAGAAGAAATTGAAATAAAAATTGCTGAGAGAAATCTACATATAATTTATAATTCCTTAGTAAGGCCACACTTGGAATATTGCATCCAGTTTTGGTCAACACTAAATAAAAAAGTTGTTGAGACTTTAAAAAGTGTACAGAAGAGCAACAAACATGATTAGGGTACTGGAGGCTAAAACATACGAAGAATGGTTGCAGGAATTGGATGTGTCTAGTTTAATGAAAAGAAGGTCTAGAAGTGCCATGATAACAGTGTTCCAATATTTGAGGGGCTGCCACAAAGAAAGGAGGGTCAACCTATTCCCCAAAACACCTGGAGGCATGACAAGAAGCAATGGATGGAAACTGATCAAGGAGAAAGCAACCTAGAACTAAGAAGAAATTTCCTGACAGAACAATCAGTGGAATGATTTGCTTCCAGGGGTTGTGGGTGCTCCAACACTGGAGGTTTTATCTGAAATGGTAAAGGGTTTCCTGCTTGAACATAGGGTTGTACTAGAAGACCTCCAATGTCCCTTTCAACTCTGCTATTATTCTGTTAATAGCAGAAATATAACAGCAACAGATATAGTCTTTTGACTTACAACCAATCACTTAGTGACCAAATGTGTGACAGTTCCTCCCCTTGAAAGCTACTTACAGCCTGGTTTCAAAGATATGGCCACTTTCTCAAAATCTTGGAGTGATTTGGGTCTGTTGGGGGAGGGGGGATGGTGGTGGTTTCTCCCCACAGTGCACTGCCTTTACTCCCCACCTTGGGCTATAAAGAAAGCCTTCAAATTGTGGTTGCTCCAAAATGGCATTCGCTTGCAGCAAGAAGCAATGTATCCAAGTGATGGAACAGTTTACTCTCCTTTTCCAACATGGGCTCTGGAACTTCCAAGTGAGAGATTGGTGACAGGGATGGGGAAGAGGGTGTGGTACCTCAGGGTACCCACAAGAGAAGGCCCTTGTGGGAATCCCAAGAGGAGGGAACTGAAGCACCCTGGTCCCTCAGGGTGAGAGAGTCCTTGGAAGGCAAGGATTGCACTAGACACCCCAGGGTCTTCCCCACTCTGAGGCAACGTATGCCCTGTTTAATGACTGCATCAGGGAGAAGAGGAATGTAGGAATTGTTAAGCCAGGTGATCATGTGGGAACTTCATTCAACAGCCATCACACGTGACCATAATGGGCAGGTGTGATGGCTGTTGAATGAAGTTCCCACATTCATTCCCACATGAAGTTCCATTATGGTTATCAGTCAAGGATTACTTGTACTGGCAAGACTATGGTTTTCCCAGTTGTAGCCTAAGACAAAGCTGGATAGACTTAAAGACAAGAAATTGTGAACTAAAGTTGGTGACAGAATGAAGAACTGCCAAATAGATTGGCTCTTTGAAATACCTTTCTGGACAAAAAGAGGATTTGGGATTGCCCACAAGTGCTCCAGACAGCTGTTCCTTGTGAGGAGACTGCAAGACAGTGGTCTTCAGTGGGTTTAGAGCTCTGGGAAATGAAGGAACACCATTTCTGGAGGATATTTGTAAACAATGGACTTACCAGTTAGTTTTAAGAATCTCTGCCATTTTAGGTAGACTGTGTTTTAAAAATGATATGGAAGAAAAGCATGTTTTACCAGTCAAGACTGAGACTGATTTAAATATGGATTTAAAAATAATAGCCTACAAGAATGATAAGGAAAAAATGCTACACAGGATATGCAAATTAAACTGGCTGTTGTTTTCATAAAGGATATACAAATAATAACCAAAAGAGTGACCTGAATAACTTTCCCATACTGGATTTACAGGGGTGTGAAATTAGTTTGCCTTGTGGTGCACCCTGGATAGCACTACAGCTGGAACTGAACAAACTAGCAACTGCTGGCAGTCAGATTACTCTATAGACTTTCCCTGGCTTTCAAAATACGTGGCAACAAAAGCCATACACTAAATAAATAACTTGGATTTACAAGATTTGTTAAAAGTAACTTATTAAAGTTTGAAGAATTTTGTGAGAAGGAACAAAAAAAGCACAGCATAAGCAATTTATTGAAGCATATACACAAATATCTGGTCAACTAACTGTAATCACTAAATTGTGTTAGAAAAGGGTCAATGGAATTCAAAGGGGTGGGGGTTACGGGACTTGGCTCTCTTTTGGCAACACAAGAACTGATGAGGCATTTTACTCTAGACCCCAGGTCTGCCTGCTCTTCTCTTACAGGATTAAAGATTAAGACTGTTAAAAGTAAAAGGAAGGGATATACAGTAAATTTGGTTTATCTGATCAAGGTCAAAATTGAGATATTTTTGCTAAGCCTTATTGGACTTTTGCTGACCAAGATTAAATAATGAGGCTTTATGGTTTATAGATAAAATATGAGATAGGGAAAGAAGAGGTCTTTTTAAAATATATTTTAAGAGAAGGTGATAAGTTACTAAAACTTTTTACTTGTGGTAAAGGGGTAGTAATTTCTTTGTATTTCCTTTTTTAAAAAACCATATTATTTTTTTAGTTTCCTTTACTTTTTTGCATTTCCTAATTTTTTCTTTTAGTCCCCCCCCTTGTAGTAGCTTTAATCTTTTTAACTGTAATCTTTAATGCAAGTTACTATAAAAAAGACAAAGATGAAGAAATAATGGTAATTAAAGGAAATTGTTGAAAAATACCATGTGCTGCAAGAAGGACAAATCGTTTAGTACTAGTGACATTAAAATAGATTTTTCTGAATATGCACTTCTAAATGAAGCTAAAACTCTGATATCTGCAATGCAAATGCAAGAGAAGATCCTGAGCTGGGGAAAATAAAAGGCAATTGAAAGAGTGTCTCACAGAAGAAAAGGTTTCTAGATCCTACATTTGATGACATAAGCATAAACTTAGAAAATTTCAGAAAGACTTACTAACAGAAAATTCTGATGAAATTATTTCCATATTGGGTCCTGAAGAATCAGAAGAAACTAAATGACAATACACACAACTCTGAGACTTTGTTTCAAATAAAAATGTAGTACTCTGAAACAACTAAGGTTTGTTTATATAATACAAAACCTTCTTAAATAACTGTATTTTTCTAAAACAAAGGAGCAGGCATTTATCTGTAACATTTTAATTTGGTTTTGCTTAGCAAAGAAAACCTGTTAAGGATTGTTTATTTTGAGAGCAATATCAGACATGTAAATGGAAAAGAAAATGGAAAAGAAAGTTATATTTGTGTGCATGGATCTCTTAAGAGTACACTTGGACTTTCCCTGAGGAATTTAAAATAAAAAATGAATGATAAATGAAATCACTGAGAAAGGGAAGCAGGAGCAAGAGTATTCAGGAAGGAAATAATGCATTTGCTTCAGTAGCACATACTTAAGCTAGGTATCATTCAGTCATGAATTTCAGGGGTTGTAACGCAAATGACTTCTAGTCAAATCACAGCAGAGATAAGATTCAGACCAGGTCTTTATGATTGCTACTGAGCTTCTTCTCCATGCCTAGATATATAAAATACAGAGGTTAACAAAATTGTCTGAATTGGGATGTGTGCACCCCAGAAAGAGTAAGGTAAATTTGGGAACGCTCCTTGAGCATCCACTATCTCTGGATGGGAAGGTAGCAGTTAGAAGCAAGGGATGCATTTGCTAACTGTAACCGTTCTTCAGTCAGTCAAACTCAGCAACAGACATCCATGCCTTGGTTGCAACCTACCTTGATACTGCAGTATGCTTTAGTTTGGTTTATCCTTGAAAAGAGTCTAGAAATTGTATTTGGTACAAACTGCAGTAAAAAGTTCAGCGCTAACAGATGCCTGCACTGAAAGATCTGTGCTGGCTATTGCTTGCTTATAAGTATATGTTGTGTTAATTTTCAAAACTCAAATAATTTAGGGCTTAAATATCTACAAGTCCCCCTCTCCCTTTATGGATCTTTCTGATTCCTTGGTTCAGCAGGGGATGCTTAAAGCATTCTTAGAAGCCACTTTGCTTATAGAAAAAAGGTGTGCTATAAATCTATCCCTTAATGTACATAATAAGCTGCCTTGAGGCGCCATGGGCGAATAGGCGGCAATATAAATTCAATAAATAAATGTCTAAATATCCTTCCTCCTAACAGAGTCCTAATAAGAGGTTTCAGTGCTGCAAGTGACTCTGATGAGGACATATCCTACAGGAGCTAACTTTTAAGGGCAGTTGCAGCTCAATAGACAGTAGTCATATTCACACTAGGCAAAAGGGTACAAATAATGCGCAAATTTAATTTTTGTTTTAAGTGGTAATGACCAGCTGAGGTTACTTTGCATTTATCCTCTCTTTAACTCAATTTGGCATTTTCATCTTCTTACTGTACAGTGTTTTTCTCCTGTAGGAAAGTACACTACCAGCAAGAGTAAGGTTTTTAAAAAATAGTAAGAGAATGAAGCATTTATATAGGACAACATTTAATACGATTGTCTATAAAAATGTGTATCAGTGATCAATTAACATGGTGTAATGTGGAAGCCATATTTTGAGCTGTAATGTCTAGATTATTCCTAACAAGTATATTAACATAACCCCAATAACTAGATAAACTACTTATTCTTTAGACTTGGTATAGAAATATTTTGCTTCTATCAGTGGGTTCTTAAGTTTTGTCATAACGGATAACCTGATATCAAAAAAATCATTCCACTCTTTGTGGAATGGTTTAGATTTCCTAAATCCTAAATGCAAGACAATTCTGCAAGCAACATTCGTTCCTTGCTTTGGCTTTGTTGTAAGCAGAACAATGTAATAATTTAAAGAAGTGTCTTACCTGGATATCATCAGCTACTTCAGTGAAATTCAGCAACCCTCAAACTGTTATGAATTCAAAAGAAGAATCTCACTAAATAAAATGGAGAATAGCTTTTCATTCTTGCCCTACTGGTTGCTTTGTCTCCTGCACCCATCAGTATAAAGCATATGTCCCAAGGGGCTGGTTTAAGCTGTGGCTTTTGATATTCATGATTGGTTTCATAATCCTGATAAAAAAGAAAATCACTAGGATTATGAAATTGTTTTAATCCACTCCTGACCCTTCCATGACTATTGACTTCAGTGTGTAGAGAATGCTACAATAAATGCTGCCAATCAGCTTTGCTTTCTAAAAACATGCCCGCCTGATAACCTGTTAAATTGTGCTAAATGTAAGGTCTTTTCTCCCATTCATTCGTTCTAAAAAACGCTTCAATTTCCAGTATTATCCCATTTCCAAATATCATCAGGTCTAAGTTGGGATGAAATAGCATCAATTGCGGAGTTTTGTCCGCATGCTTATAATGTTGGAGGACGTGTGACAGACTAGTAGGAGAAATTGTTTTCAGTTTCTAATATATAAAGATGGCAGAAGAAATGCATATTCTGCCATCCAGTATGTACTTGTTTGTAAGTTAAAATACTCATTTCTGATTGAAAAGTTTTTAATATGAATTTTTGCAACCTTCAGGTTTAACGAAGGAAAAGAAGTTTCACCACACTCTGTACTCTTTCAAGTTCTTCAAACTTCTGCCTTTAGAAAGAAACCCCAATATAGGTAGTCTTCGACTTACAACCATCACTGGAACCAGAATTTCCATTGCTAAGCAAGGCAGTTGTTAAATGAGTCAAATCCGATTTTACGACTGTTGCCACAGTAGTTGAGCAAATCAATGCAGGTTAACTGAATCATGCAGTCATTAAACAAATCTAGCTTCCCCCACTGACTCTGTTGTTGGAAGCTGGTGAAAAGGTTGCAAATGGTGATCACATGACCTCGGGACACTACAACTGTAGTAAATATATGCCAGTTGCCAAGGGCTCAAATTTGATCATGTGATACCCTGGAGGTGCTGTAATGTTCATAAGTGTGAGGACTGGTTATAAGTTACTTTTTTCAGTGCCATTATAACTTCAAATGTCACTGAATGAATGGTTGTAAATTGAGGACTATCTGTACAAATAATCAGTTTAAACAATTTAGATTCTGGCCAAAGAGATTGTTTAACAGACTGAACAAAGGTTTTTAAAGAGGGAGATGCAAAGATAATGGTTTAAATGACAAAGTCGATGGCAGAGGCCAATTTAGTCTCTGGACCCTTTTATAGTTGGCATGAAACTACGGATTACCTCCAAGGATTACAAATTTCAAGGAAAAAAGGCTGTCCAGCCTTACATGTACAGCTATATATGTTTTTCATTGTGTACAGTATCCAAGTGCTAAATAATCATTTTAGTATTTTTATACTTTAAAACAAATGAGTGACTACATTTCTCCTCTATGCATTAAATTGATCAGAACAACCCTGCTGTTCTCATCCCAGCAGGGTAAATACTGTGCCAGAAACAGTACTACAATGGGACAACAAAAACGATATTAATCAACATTACAGTGACAGTATAGGATACAAATGGAGTGCAGTTAAGATGCTGGGCTTGTTGACTTGAAGGTTGGCAGTTCAAGACTCAAGTACTGCATGATGGGGTGAGCTCCCCTTCTTGCACTGCCCCCTAGAGTCAAACACGACTAAACAGGGGAAATTTTTATCTTTTTATAGGAGACAGTCCTGAGCCATCGGACCTTGATTACTGTTATTTCAATTGCGATTTTGAAACAAAATGGCCATATTGTTCTATTTGGGAGTGAACTATGCTCACTGCCCACTCCATCCGACAGATAGATTAAAAATATAATGAACTCCATTATGACTACTGAAATGCATCAGTATATTAGCAACTAAAAAGTGAGGAAGCCTAATTCCCTTAATTTGGAAAACAAGCATTATATCCTAGCATAGGAGACCATTGGATTTAACTATTCTTCCACTTCCTGACTTGCCTTCATTGTCCAAACAGTGTTAAATACTTTTCATAAATAAAAGCTGTTGTATCTGAAAACAACATTTCTTCCCTAGCTTTTAGAAGGGCTGTTTTAGCACCATGTTACATATTAGGTTTGTAAATTTTGGAATTGATTCAAAAAAGGTACTTTGGAGTGTGTGAGAATACAAACATAGCACCATATATCTTTAAGGTAACCCAGGATTTTTTCTTCTTGTTTTTGCTGCAAAAGAATAACATGGCTGCTATCCTTTGGGAAAGTTGAATTTAATGGATGATATACTTGGACAACACTAATATGGGATTCTTTTCTGCAATAGTTCAGGTTCAAATGATATGAGAATTACACAGATGACCTACTGGAGAGCATCAATTATGTTGCTCAGGTTGTGAAAAAACAATATTCTCTGTCTAAAGTTCGACCTCACCAGCTTTTTTTTTTTAAAAGAAACAAACATGGTCAGCATTGAATGTAATCACAATTATTTACAATTCTGTCCTAAAGGCAGAACAGAAATCTAATCTGTAAGTAATAAATGTGTAAAAATAGACTTGTGGATGCCCTAGTCAGTTACATAAGGCTTGCACAGGTGTGATCTGTGTGCCTGATGTGATCAACATCAATGTGTAAGAATAAAATCAACCATTAAAGACACACATATAACGTACAAAAGCAAACAGGCAAGTAGTCATTGGAAAACAAAGCTTGTAATAATGAAAAAGACAGATTAATAAATCAATCACTTATTCCTTTTAAAGCACAAACCACATTAACTCTTTTTATACAACCATCTAAGAACTATGAAACAGTACCACATTGTGCATTTTTTAAACCTACTTATCAAGAAAGTTAATTCCACACTTCAGAAAAGTCTTATATCCATGGGGGGAGAGTAGGGGAGGGAGAAGGAGACAGCTAAAAGCGCAATCACAGAAAACATCATTATGAGTCCAAGCAAGCGGCAAGTCTTTTCTTCACCTTTTCCACTGAACCAAAAGAGGAGTGGAGAAGGGGATAGAGAAAGGAAGAAAGTAAAGAGAAAAGCACCCACAAGAGGACTATATCACATTCCATAGTTACTTTTGACACCTACAGCTTGGGGTTTTGTAATATATAATCATTATTTAGACCAACACACCAATAAGGTGAAAAATGGAAATGAGATATATCTCAATATAGCAGCAGGGCAAAGTTGGATCTCAAAAGGAAAGTTTGTTGACATCTCCAATTGCTTTTTGAAGAATTCTTAACAGTATAAGGCCGAAGGCTTAAACATGGTGGAGATAATTTAGAGTTTAGCATGGTAAATGGACTAATCTATTGGCATATTCAGATACGAAGACTGCAGTTCATAGCCTAGTTATCGACCTATAGTTCCTTTACTCTACCTATTACAGCAGCGTAAATGAAGGAAATGTGATTTTTTGACATCAAGTTAATAAAGATTTGGAAGCACTTGTATCCAAATGCACACCTTCCAATCAGAACTAACATAAATATTTTGGCAACATTGTTAGTTTCTTGTGTTAAGTTACTCATATTCATATAAGGAGCAGAAAAAAATATAGGGGAAGGTATTAAAAGCATAAAAATGGCTCCCCCTCAAAGAAATCTTTCTTCCTTTTTAATAACCAGTGTTTATAAAAAAAAAAAACCTTACTAAGTCAGTACAATTTCTTCTAACACAACTGGTTTACAGAAAGATTTAACAAAAATGATATAGGGGGCTAATGTAATTGCCCAACTCAGCATGGTGGTTAGAAAAGGAAATAGTTATGTCTTACCTGACAACTGTACCAGTCCAATTGCATGATTCTGGATCTAACTATAGTAGTAGGTTCTAAAATCTAGAATTTCAATTTATGCCTTCTGGCTTTTTTATGACCCTTAGATAAAAATGGGATAGTCAAGAGATCAAATTTGTTATATATCAACAGGAAATCTTCCTAGTCAAGTTACTTTTTTCTTCCCTGCTCTTTGCAAATTTGTGATACTATAAGATTAGAGGCCTTATCAATAATGCTTCCTTGAAAACAAAAATATGAGAACACAATCATGGATTAAAAATGTTCATGTGCATCTCTTGAAGAAGCTTAGAAATATCTAGATGCTAAAGACATTGCTTAATTTAGACACAGCACTTCTCCACAGAAAAGAAATCCACTGGACACATTTTTGTCCAATTAAGGGAAAGATGGACTTCCTTAATGATGAAATTGTCTGACATTTTAAAAGTATTTTAAAAGAAAATTATCTATAATTCTTCTACTACTACTTCCCTATAGGCTTGTGATCAATTTCAAGCCAAAGTCCAGAATAACAAAATGGAATTTCCTCCTTAGACACCAGAATTATATACTTTTTCCTGAACACATGCTTTAACCTCCAATATGCAAGCTTTTGTTTATTTTCCTGCAAATCACACTTGCTTGTGTCAATCAAAAAGATAAAGAAATCAGGTAATAAAAAGCAAAGCATGAAAAAAGGAAGGTTTTTTAAATGCTCAGATTAAAGCCTGAATCCATTGCAATATTCCGACTCTCCACAACTCTGTAACCTTTATAGAGAATGGACAAAGAGCAAGGGAGATATTTTAATTCAAATATAACAAATTCATCTTCTCTGACAAAACAAGGAAAAACTCATTTGAAAGAGGTAACCAAAAAGTAGCAAAGTGCTTCTGCATATCCTCACAAAGATGCCTCTACAGTCTTCTTCACAGTGTCAATTCCATTCCATTTCCAAAACAGGTAACCACTTAAGAAAGCCATTAATTCCCATGAGGTTCATATAGCTTTCTCTTACCTCCCTGTCATTTAGGTCAAAGAAAATCTAACCATTATGTAACACTACATTAAACCTATTTGCCAGACATGGAAAAGGCCAAGTGTATAAGCCAAAAGCATCAACCCTTCTTTCAGGTCTTTAACTCTGAGGAAAAAAAAAATCTTCTGAATATTTTTTGCAAGTTACATGGCATTTCTCTACACTCCAGGAAAATGGAAAAGGTATCCTAGCTATCTCAATATTCCATTTTAGTGATTCTAAAAGCTTTCTACATAAGAAATTCAAATAGACTGGTTTTAATGAACAATTCTGCACTAACCACCCGCAGGAAAATACAGTGAACTCTGGAGATGAATCTCTACATTAGGAAGAGAGGCAGGTTTCAATTTCTTAAGTTAGGCTACCAAGCATGAATTCTTTAGGACATTTTTTTCCAAATATACAATTCAATTCAATCTAGGGCTTTTTGATGACAGCACCCTGCCGGGGGAGGGAGGGGATGGCTTAGTTAATGAACTTGGCTGATTCAAAAAACAAAAACAACAAAAAAACACAACAATTTATGAAAATTAGTCAAGTTCTCTAAATATAAATTAAATCTGGAACTTCACTTAATACTTCCATGTAAAATGTTGTGTTATGCACAAGGCAGCGATCTTTTTCAGTCAGGTGATGGTGGTATGAAAACAATTGTTGATTGTGGCATATATAATCTTCCTAATCTGATAGGCAGATTATTTCAGATTGCTGGTACTTCTAAATTTCCACCATCAGGTTACTCCTTCTGCTTAATCCTCAAATGTCAGAATTCTTCAGTATATCCTGAATAAATCTTTCCCTGTCATATGTCTTTGGCTGGAGGAATTTAGGGGACTCATGATTTATTCAGATTAACATTCCTTAAGTAGAATGACCTCTCATATTTGTTTAACTGAATGTATAGGTAGTTGCCATTATTCACATAAAGTTCGGTAGTAGTCTATTATTATAATACGTAAAAAAAAACCCACCTGTCTTTGAATTGCAGACTCATCTTGTTACAAAACAGCTTAGTGGGATTCCAAAATCCAACTTTTCTACTAGAACAGCCTGGTACTAGAATACCAAGCAATAACTGCTACACTGCAGAAGCACAAATAATGTACAACTCCAAGATCTACTTGCATTACGACCACAATGTCCTAAATCTTCTACCAAGTTAAAGCACAATAAAAAATAACTGTGATTTAAAGTTTCATTCTACAGCTCTCTTGCCTGTCAAGGAGTCCTGATTTGTAGTTAATTTGTTTTGCCAGAAATTTGTTTTCTAGTTCCTTATGGCTACAGGCACATTATGCATACTATTTTTAAGTCACAGTTGCTTTACAAAGTAAGTCTTGTGAATGGCTTGAAAGATAAAATAAGGAAATAAATTATTATAGACAAGATTATTAACTTGGAAAGGAAAGGACAAAAGGATAAAAGAGGAATCCTCTTTGCTTAAAATGTTTGTGATTTGCAAACCAAAGGAGATTGTACAGGAGAAAGGAACTAACACCATCTAAAAACCTAAACAAGAACAACACAGTCCTTGCTGTGAAATCCTATATCAGTATCAGATTTAAGAAAATCTGAAATAGCTTCTCCCATCTTAGGGTGGTGATCTCACAAATGCACACATTGTGTAACAGAGTACAATAAGCTTTCATTTGCTAATATGAAGTACAAATGCTTGGCATACACAACACAGGCTTTCTACTACAAGGAGAGGGAGTGGTCATCTTAAGCATTCATGCTGCTCTATCCTATGGATGCTGGAGGCCAATATGGAATTAAAAAAAATAATCAACTGATAACTTTTTTTTAAGAATTTACTAAAGTGTATGACCATCTACCATAAGTCCAATTAACAGTGCCGCTCATAATGCTTGTAAAAGTTGGGCCTAGCACCACACTGGAAATCTAGGACTTGGGGCAGGTAGGTTTAAAAAATGAAACAAAAGTTAACCTGAGGATGTTCTTGGACAGTGATTGTCAGACATGTTTTTGCCAAAGTACGGCAAAATATTTTATTTATTGAAAAAAATTAAAGAGCCCTTTCTGTAGCAATACCAACTTTCTCAATATTTAGAGACTACGCAGCCTCTGGATGACATAAATGACAAACTATTGAGTATCTGCCTGAATCCAGTATATACTGCTGAATGAGTAATCCTATATCCACTACAAGACAGACCTTTGTCTCAATCAGTTTTATTTTTCTCTATTTTTTGACTGAAGTGAATGAACCATACATACAGGAACTCCCTATTTAAAAATGGGATGATGTCCTGGAGACTCAGCTCACTAAAATGAAAACCATTCTTAAATGTACAAACTAAGGCTTTCTTGCATGGATATCTGACGGACAACATTGGATTAGCTCTAGATTCTTTTTTCCAACAGAAATCTGGAGATCATGTTACTATTTCTGTGGAGGCACACGTACAAAGAAGATCCAGCTAAGGAAGGTGTCAAGATTTCTACGGGACCAGCAGCAGCAGCAAGTAAAACTCAACAGAGCAACTTTGGCTTAAAATCAATCATTCAATAATAAGAAAAATAAAAATAAAAAAATAATCAGGTTAAGCTGGTGCAAGTACTCTCAAAGAGGTATTTAAAGGGCTTAACCTTGCAGCAAGAGAGACCCAGGATCTACATCCCCTTCTCCCCAACCACTTGCCTTTTTTTTTCTTTTTTAAAGAGTTACCACCTTCATTGCACAGGACTCAGAAACCATTCTCATAAGGTTAACTATCATAAATAATATGAAAACTATGTGCAACAAATACATCATATTTCAAAAAAAAATAAAATAAGAAAGTTACACCAAATTAAAAAGTAGCTTCGTGAATGAAGGTACTGCTCTAAGTGCACTTTCCCGGCAAGTGCAGCTAGTGCCTTGGCGCTGGATATGAAAGAAAACACCAAAAACCAGAGCGCGAGCCAGAGTTAAAAACGCTGGTCCAGTTTCAACCAGTCAAAACTGGACTGAGCAGAGACCGAATGATTTCTCAGTAAAGTCCCATTAGGGAGTCCAAATGATGCTTCTTCATCCAGATTGTATGTCCTTGAAGAGATTGTAAACAATCTTTAAGACAGCTCCTTCCTTAAATGTCCCTCTGATTGGCAAAACAAAGTTAGATTTATATTTTAAAAACAAGAAATCAAATTAGAACCAGAAGAAAAGAAAGGAAAACACAGTGAGCTTGTTGGAGTCCATAGGAACCGGTCCGGAAGAGCTCAGAAATTGTGTTCAGATTTTTCTCCTGTTTTTAGCTGGAACTATACCAGAGGATAGACTGGGTGGCAGTTGGGGTTGGGAAGGTAATAAAGCAAGAGAACATGAGGGATGTGGAACTTGACTCTGTGGGCATTTCATGTGTTTGCTTCATCATCTGTGTCTTCTATTAATACTTTGGTGTCATGAATCTTTGACCTGAGAAAACAGGAAATTAAACTTTGATTAACAATTTGTCAATCAATCAATCAATTAATCAATCATTATTTGGTCATAGACCAGCAGTTAAAACCCAAAAGTCACAATTAATTAGGATAAAAGAAGAAAATATAGTTGCTCTAAAATATCTAAAAAGGATTAATCTAATTTTGTTTCTTTGACCACAGCTAAGTACTGTTGTGTAATTTGTACAGTATGCCATAGTATACCCATTAAACCCTTTTAGGTATTTTAAAACAATTAAAATTTAATTATTTATTTATCCTAGCAACATAAAACTGTTAACCCCACTGACTATTATTTATTTATTTACTTACTTACTTACTTACTTATTTATTTATTTGCATTTATATATTTTAAACAATTTGGCCCATAACTAATTAAAACCCATTTTTAGGCTTCAAGAATAAAATTAGATTAAAAATTAAAAAGT
>JANHZT010006269.1:84337-101500 GCA_032468215.1 Stegonotus admiraltiensis
CAGCGTACAGATGACATCGTACTCCAAAACCACGGATGATCTCGCCCAGCGGCTTCACATAAATGTTGAACAGGAGGTGCGAGAGGACCGACCCCTGCGGCAGTCATATCAGGCAGTTGACAGTCTCTGAGCAGGCAGGACAGATGTTTGCATCCTTTTAAGCTTTCTTTAATTCCTTCATTCGTAATTCCTTCATGTCTTTTTTATGGCAGGAATGGGAACTTTTCCATGAAGAAAAGTCTTCAGCTTCCTTTTCTCATTCTTCCCTTCTTTTCTATTGGTACTTGAATTTTTAGTTTCTCAGCATTTTTGCTTTCCAGCCTCGGTAATTCTCCCAAATTAGGCATAAACCTTTCTACGATTAGCAGATGGTTAACCAATAGTAACTTCATCAAAATGAGAAATAGTTTTATACTATAATTTTGAAAAGAAATTACATCCGAGTGTACTTTTTTGCACAGGTTTACATGCTGCCATTGCTCAGCAATTATTTTGGAAGACTGGATTTGTCAGAAAAAGTGAATAAAAAGTTCACTCTTCTATACTGAACAATCACACAAAATGTGTTACTTTATTTCTGAAACATGTAAAAATGCATCAAAATACAAAAGTCAAAAAAGGTGCAAAAATGGAGGTATTCCTCAAGCTAACAATTGTCTCTCAAGTCTAATAGAATACATGTATAGTTTACATTGGCTATTTTAACAAGGCAAAAAAGTAGCACAAGTGAGCATCACAAATTCTAATGTTCCCTCTACAAAGTATAACTTTTTATGTGATTTTTTCCTTCTAATTTTCGTCACAGGTAGACCTCGCTTACCGACTGCCTTGTTTGGTGGCCATTTGAAGTTATGATCTCATATTTATGACCATGCAGTATCCCCACCATCATGTGATCACCATTCGGCCACTTCACCAACAGGCATTTACAGCCATTGCAGCATCCCATAGTTATTTTATTAGTGCTACACAATGGGCTTGCAACAAACAGAATCAATTGGAGAAAGCAGCAGTGAAATTGGAAGTTACGGTTATGTGTTATCTTGCATTGCAACCATGCCTGATTTGTTTAATGACCCATGGCAGAAGTGAGATCATAAACCTATTGCAGTCATATGATGTTTCACTTAGTGACTGTGAGATTTAATAATAGATCTGCCAATCCCAACTGTGGTCACTAAGCAAAGACTACCCTTATATACATTGTATAAATAGCCTCTATGTATACAGAATCATTTCTATACGACAGACTGTTAACACTGGATTTACTGCCAATGAATGTTAACTGTTAAATTATCTAGGAAAGTCAAACAATATATTCTGCTCAGTATAACTGAGAGGAAAATAATCAATGCTGTGTGCTATCAAAAACTGGCACAGAACACAATGGCAATGATAAGCTTTCTGGGAGGGTCAGTCACTGTGGTTTCTGTTGAACGTTGAACCATGATAGTGAGACCAAGAAACTGAGAGGTTATCAAAAACTGCCTTAATTTTAAAATTGCTATGGACTGCCTGAATCAACAATTATCTTGTGGAAACCATTACCTTCAAGTCAGAGACTTTATATATCCAAGCTATATCCAATTTAATTTCAAATTAGGCTATCACATTCTCAGAGCTAAACTGGGAAGCAAAGCACATATAAAAGATCTAAGAACAGGCATGGTAGAGCTGTCAATTTTGACTCATTCATTAAAAAGATACGCAAAATTTGGTTAATTCTTAATAAAAAGGAAAGGAAAGTCATTCTCATTTACTGCTTCGTCCCCCAATCCCCATCCGTCTTTTCCTTCAAGTGAATATCCTTCAGAAACACACATCAATTCTAAATTCCAGAGATGCTTCCTGCCATTTTCTGCTTTTTTTCTAGTCATTTATATATCAATGCCTTAGAATATCTGTTTAATCGGGCATGTTATCATCTCTAAACTAGTTTCAACATTAAGTTTTGCTTATGCAAAAGACAAAGGACAGAAAAAGAAAATTCAAACACATTTTGAAAGATGCATTCTAAGAGAGAATTTCAGTTTTAACAAAATCGAACTGTTGCTTAACAGATAGCAATAGTCTTTCCTAAAGAAGAAAGTTTACAAAGATTTAATACTATTAATAACTAATTACCACAATACTGACAGGGATTTGGTCTTTGAGTGCTTATACTTTGTAACTGAATCCAAATCTGTTTAAATTGTAAATTTAACCTCACAATGATTAGAAAGAAAGATGAATGGTATCATCTCCTGGCTACAATAGAATTGTTCACATATAGCTACATGCTTAACCAATTCTCATAACACCTTTGGGTATGCTAATTTTACACCAAGCCTTTTATGCAAGTTTTTTGAAAGCCTAAGTTAAAAATTATAGAATGGAAGCACCTTAAAATTTACAAAAGACTTTATCAAACTAATCGTGTTAGTTTTAGGCAATAATTCAAATATTTTTGAATAAAAAGCAGCCTTTGGTGATATTGCAATGGTGAGGAAATGGCAATGTAAAGATCCAAAATGTCAGCCAAACTCATCACATCTCAGTAATAAGAGAAATGCACAACCGTTATTTTTTAGCCAGAATTATAAAAAATAAAGAATTATGAAAGTTACCAGGTTACGTAAAATGGGAACGTACCATGTCCCTCTCTGAAGCGGTATGTCAACTAATGAGATACGCCTCCTTTGCTGCTGTCACTGCCCCTTGAAATGAGTTCCCCCACCACTTCTGTTCAGATGGCTCGACCCTATTAGCCTTTCACAGAGCCATGAAGACTTGACTTTCCTTCTGAGCATTGAGGTAATTGAGAATTCCACTGAGAAAATGTCTGTCATGCTCAACTATATGGATATGTATAATCATGTTTCACTATTTTGATTTCTATTAGTTTTGACTTTGACTTGTGGATGCAACCAAGAGTCATCTGATCAGTTGGAGGGGTCTTCAAATTTCTTTAAATAAATGAATTCTGATACTATAATTATTTACCGGTACTGCTTATATTTGTTTTATATTGGAATATAAAATATTTGTTTTGAAGATGCAGTAGATTATAATAGAGAAATGTGGCCTTTAGAGAAATCAGACTACTTATTTTCTTGAGGTCTGATAAGATCCAAGCACACGAAGAGTGAATATTGGTCATTTGCTAGTACAAAGAGACAAGTGAAAATTTTATTTCATAGAAAAAAATATTTCACATGCTCTATCTTTGCCATTTATTATCCTATGTTAAACAATTTCTAATTCATGTTCATCTTTGCTGACTATAATTTCATCATGTCTTGAAAACATTTCCTCTGTTTTCTTTTTATTAGAATGTTCAAGTATTATATAACCATTTATACAACTCTGGAATTATTTCTTTGCTCTGGGTTGTTTCCAGAATTCCAAATAACTCTAACTATATAAAAAATCTTCTCAGTAGCTCATAAGCAGGCCAGGCAAAGAAAGAAAAAAGCAAAGAAGGGGATGCAGATATTTGAAACTATCTTCTTTATCTAATCATAGCATTTTTTTCTAATCATTTTTCATACTTTACTTTGGCTGACTAAATAACTAGATACTTTCAGTATCTAGTTAACTCAAAAGTAAAGTTTTACTAAAACGAATGAAACTTACTTCTGGGTAGACCTGTATTGCCTATGAATTTGGTACAAGATGGCTGAAAAGAGTTTTTTTTAAGCCTCAAATACTACTCAGAAATAATCTGCCATACCAGGAATCTCTCTCTCTCTTTCTTGACATACATATTATTCATCTGTACATATTATTCTCACTGAATAAACAAGTCTTACAAACCCTTTCCCTACATTTTTCCATAATCTTTCTGAAGAGAAGGGTTCTTCAGAGTGTGCTGCATTAGGCACCAGTGTTTTATGTTTCTGGAAGTAAAGAAAAAGTAGGATATTTCCTTTTAAAGCCCCATATATGCCTTCAAGCAGCAGCATCCACCATTCCCTTCCATCTTGGCTTTTCCTCAAGGAAAACTTTTCAATGTTGTTAATTTTGATGCAAGTGTAATGCTAATATCCTCGAATTTGCATGTAAACATTTGGATTTTACTATGATGTTTCAAGTGTTGATTCTTCTTCACTATCATCAAATTGGGAAGAAGATCTAGGTTTCCATATAAAGCCTGATGTTTATCTTAAAAATTATAACAAATGTAAGTCAACTGAAGAAAATTAGAAGTTTACTGGGGTGAAAATAATAGAACAAAGTTGGCAGTTTTTCTATTCTTACATATAAGTGAAATAAATTAGTCTATATTTTAGAATAGTATTAAACCTCTTGACTGGAGTAACAGTTGAAAGAGGTGGGGTTGGGGAAAGATAAAGATGCTATAACTGCCTAAAGTACTAAGTGCTTTATTCTTCTGCAAAAACAACAAAAGGAAACCACTGGTTTCCACAGAGATGTGGGATCACAATGGTCTGTAGATTAATAATTTAAAAGCAATTTCCTATCGTTTTGCGTATACTTCTGTTTCGGGCTGTGTGTGTTTGTGTGCCTGTGTATGTGTATGTGTATGTGTATGTGTATGTGTGATCAATAGGTAATTTTCTACAACTGGTTATTTTTCTTCACATTCATCAGACAATGATATATTTCAGCTTCAGGCAGTAGGTTAGTGTACTGGTATCAAAAGGGTAGTAATTACTACATACGTCTTGAAATATTATAGATTCTATGAGCTAAACTGTCTTTGTTTATAATAAAAATACATTTGCATTAATCTTAAGAGATGTTTAAAAATGGCACTGACTGTATAAACAGAGCAATTGATTTAATTGGAAACAATTAGAATCAATTTACAGGCATAACAGATTTAAAACTAATTTTATAACTCCCCTTGCATGTATGTTTATGGTACTTGCATTCTTATTTCATATTATGGAACCAAGGATGCTTGTCTTCTCTGTCACAGCTCCTGTCCTCTGGAATAGCACCCACTACATGATAGGTATGGCACCCACTCTCTTAGGATTCCAGAAGGCTTTTTAAGACCTGGCTCTGTTCCTAAGACTAGGATTTGATTGTTTGTGAAGATCCTATTGTGTTCTTCTATTATTGTAGCTGGGTTGTTTTTGATCCAAGCTCTTACGTTTGAAGTTCTGTTTTTAACTGTTTTAATTTTGATATGTTGTAAATCACACAAAGTCTTTTGGACTAGGCAAACAATAAATTTAATAAATGAAGTAGATGATGATAATGATGATATCTTTCCTATAATTCAAATTTTGGCAAACTCCTTTGGGAATAGAAAATGATCTTTTTATATAAATTGTGGTGTGTGTGTGTATTAGTGCATGTGCGTGTTTATGCATCACGCACCTGATAGTACTATAGAAAAACTATGCACTAATTTGGAAGATAGGAACTGAAATGATATGATTGCCTAGAATTATAATAAAAATACAATTGTTTTAATAAGTGAGTACAGAGGATTCACTTATTTCTGCTACTTAGTTCATTAAGTTCCATAGCAGAATGGAAAAAAAATAACTAAATTTATTTTACTCAATCTATTCAGTAGAAAATTCTTGAAATTTACTATAAATGTCTTAAATAGTTCTCAGCCAATGACTATTTGTTCAGCAATGCTCTGAAGTTATAATAAAGCTGAACTAGTAGACTTACTACCAGTCTTAGAAGCTGCAATTGTTACAGTATCCCTGTGGTCACATGATCATAATTAGGGGGCTCACAATTATGATGGTCGCAGCATCTCGCAATTACTGGATCACCGTTTGTGACCTCCACGATCAGCTTCTGAGATGCAGTCACTGGGAAAGCCAGCAGGGGATCACAAATGGCAATCACATGATGTTTTGCCCAACAGCCAAAACTGGAACTGCTGGAACTGCTGTCATAAGCTGGTGTAGTCATTTAGCCTTGCTTAGCAATGGAGTTCCTGATTCCAACTGCCATCATTAACCAAGGACTACTTGTGACTCATAATACACACTGTCAACAAGTCTATCAAATCTTGTGGTGGATAATGACCCCAGTAAAGTTAAGTAAGTAATTCTGAGAAATCTCAAATAAGCTGGCACTTAAAAACAGAGACCCTGAATTTATAAGCAAAGACTCCAAAATAATACCTTTGTGGGTGCTGTAAAGGGCTGCAAATGTCACCATAAAAAATGTGGTGGAGTATTTCCCAGCATTAACCAGATGGGGAAAGGCCCGTTTAGTATCACGGTATCGGCGCAGGCACTGGACAAATCTCAGCCAAGCAGGAATGCACTGAACAACTGCACGCACACCATAAGCATAGGTGTTGCAAATATGAACGCCTATAAAAAAAAACTTTCAAAAGGTAAGAAATCTCTAGGAAAATGATATTGTGAATTACAGATGAACAATTCCAGTTAACATTCAACAATATAAATCGAATACTTTAAAGTGCCCAGGCACACATAACATATTGAAAAATGAAAACTTAGCAAATAAATACAATTCTTTATTTCCATCCCACTCCATCCCCAGTAAAAGAGATAATGAATATCTATATACTATTACTAAAACTCTCCTTGACATGACCTTTAACTAAGTGAAAGAGAGCATCATAAATTAACAATTTTTGAACCAAGATACCTCAAATGGGCTAATTTACAGAATGTGTCCAAAATTCAGGATCCATTACTCCCAAGGGAATGAAATATGGGAAAGTTAGGCTGCTCAAGTGATACTGGCTGTTGCTGCACTGCTGGACTGCTATACTGAGGTCACATAATTTTCATTTCCAATGTTTTGTGACAATTTTCTAGCTAATCTCAAAATCCCCCATTTCCTCTCTCATTGAGGAGCAGGAGAGAGAAGGAAAGAGGAAGGAAGAATTCTGATGAATTCTGAAGAAGATTCCCATAAGGAAACTCAATGGGGAAGCTGGCAAGAACTGAGAAGTCACTCCTGCTCCCACTACTTTTTTGCCAGCCCTGGGTCATTCTGTTTCTCCATTTAGGCAAGAAAATATCTCTCAAACAATGACCCAAAGGGGCAGGGGGTGTCTAGTGTATAATGAATGTGACTGTATGGTTGCACTGAATAAATAAAGCTCAAATTTGTCTCAAACACACAGTACACACCAATTTATATGGCAGTTACCAAATCTCTTCTCACTGACATACCTGGATCTTCCAGCAATGCATCTTTAGCTTTCCACTGGAGCTCAAAACTATAGAAACAGATCATGTATTCAAGGTCCATAAGTATTACAGCCAGACTATTAAGCTGGTCAGCGAGCCAAAAATCTGCAAAACCCACCTTATGGAAGGGGGCAGTGAATACCCGAAACTACAAAAAAAAAAAAAAAGATTCAAATATAACATTGTAAAACTCAGACCCTGAAAGTTGAAACATTTTCTCTTAAATGGTAAAATTGCATTACAGAAATTATTCTATTATTTAATTTTACAAGGCAGATGTAGAAACTAAAGGACTTCTCAGTGCAATTCTATGTAAATAGCATCAGTGGTGAATTGTTACTGGTTCGCCCCGAATCGGGTGAACTGGTAGCGGTGGCAATGTGAGGCTCTGCCCACCCTCCTGGATGTCTCTGCGCATGTGCAGAAGCTTCTGCACGTGTGCAGAAGTGTCGAATGCCTGCATGCAAACCAGTAGCAAACGAAATTGAAACCCACTACTGAATAGCATGTCTAATTATTATAAGCTCATTTTGTTCTAATGCACAGAATGCAACAATCCAACGTCCTAGTTGTTTTGAACTTAAAACTCTAACTAGTTTAGTATGTATGACCACAGATAGTGGACTGAGGGAGATGATGTAACTAACTTTTAAAGTGCTTTGATCACTTTCACTATTTACTAATTTTTTTAAAAAACAGAAAGTTTGTAGATAATATTGGATTGGGAATTTGTATTTAAATCTTGTTTTACATTTATTATAATAGGCATTCAAATTAAAACTGTATTATAATTGAGAGTTTTGTAATTAATTTCAATAGGGAAATGGTTTAGTAATACTACAGCATTAGTTGACGTTAACAATTTTATAGAGTTCTTTTTAAGTTGCATATCTCCAAGCATCAAGTTTAGGGAAACTAGTACTAAAGATGACAGCGGTGGAAATGTTTTTGCACACTTTTGCAACCATAGTGGAAGAAATAGTAAAAAAGATGCTTTTCCATCTCAGTCCATTCTGCCTTCAGCTATGTGTTTCTCAAACTAGGCCATTTCATGCTCCATTTATCTTAGATTATAGTTCTTCCTGCATGGTTAGTTAGAACATCAACATCCAAATGCTAAAATGGCAACACCAAGATCTATACAATACAAACAAGCAGAGGATAGAGGATTATTTATTGGATTTTTATCCCACGTCTTACTTTGTAAGCAACTCAAGGCAGCAAAAATACATTATTTCTTCCTCCTCCTATTTTCTCCACAACAACCACCCTGTGAGGTGAGTTAGATTGACAGAGAGTGACTGGCCCAAAGTTATCCAGCCAGCTTTCATGCCTGAAATGGGATATGCTGCTGATATTTTAGATACTTCATATATCTTTTAGATTCCTCCAGTCATAAACTAGACACGTTTTGCCAAAATATAATTACAATGAATTTTATTCAGAAATTCTGGCATTTGTGCTATTTGGTAACAATCATTCTTTTCAAAGTATACACAGGCTTAACCTATGGAAATCTTACAGAAGTAACAGGGAGTTGATTTACCTATAAACCATATGAAATGAGGCAACAACAGCTTAAAACAGCCTAATGCTTGGAAAATATACATTTCTCTAGGAATCCAGAACCTTAGCTAGTTGAATCGAATTCAGAATGAAAAGGAACAGAATATTCATGATGAATGATCAAACATTGTAGTCATTCAGTCTGTACATTTATATACAAATTAAGCTACATTGTACACCATTTTGAATTTTGTAATTGTAAATAACAACTGATAATTTCATAATTCTCCTTATTCAATAGTCTCTCCTTCTGCCTCATATATGGGTTTTCCTGAGCTACCAGTTGCATCAAATTTCAGTTCCCCACTGATTTCAAATCAGCTAATCTCAGTATGAAATTTACTTAACAATGTTATTCATAAATATTCATCTGAATATTAAGTTAGAGTTCAGTGATTCATTCTAGAATTTTGCTCTTTAAGGAGCTGAGTCAAACACTACAAGAGAATGAGTGAGCAAAGCAGCACTCTCAATGTTGGAAATATACTGTAGGATACAGTAGAATGGAATGATACTTGCAGCAGCAATGAGAAGTCATATCTATTACAGATGTTTATATTTTGGATATAAGAACAAAATACAATGGTTACATTTTTATGATCAAAACACAATTATTCAAAGAGTAACACTGACAATGAGATGGTTATGAAATGCCAGTGTACATTGTAATCACTTACATTAAAAACTGTAGAATGTAAAGTAGAAGAATTCACAGTACATCTCATCAGTTGTTATCCAAAATGATACTTATTTCAGCAATGGAGATGAAACTACTATATTCCAAAAATAATGTAATGATTTTGCTATCAAACACATAGTTGTAGGACTTCAGTCACAAATTTTCTAACTCTGTCAACTTAGCATTTGCTGTTCATTATAAGGATATCACTGACTAAATTTAATGTACAAATTACCTATGGATAAGCAATGGAACCAGCCCATTTAATTAAACCTAAGAATATTTAATTATAATATTTTTGATGGGAAGAGTGGTGAGATTGCCAGTTGCTGATGGATTTTAGCTAGATCTTGACTTACCAAGAGTTTAAGCAGCCAAAATCGAGACTTGTAGTAAAAGGTTTTTGTGGGATTGATAAGGAACAGCAGCATAAATCCATACAAGATAAGTGGGTTTGCCTGCATAGGAAATCCAGTGCTATCTCCATATATGCATGCCAGCAGACTCAGACACCATAGCATTCCAAGGAATCCAGCAATCTAGAAAAATTACATTTTTAAAAAATGCAAATTTAGCAGTTATGTGCAAATAAGGCAGGACACAATATATATCAGGAAAATAGTACTTCAGTATTACATTACTTATTCATTTATTTCAGCTCCAACTCAAATTCTAAGTTTAAGGTTTAAACTCATATCATTCAGGAACAAAGTATATTTACTTATTAAATGTATATGTCATCCATCTCACTTCTCACTGGCCACCTATCTTATTCCTTTTTTAAAAAAACTTCAAAATAGTTTTATTTATACATCCACTCAAATACTTTTCCTTATAAACTTTCTACAGGGAGTGTGTTCTTTAAGCAATTTTCACATTTGTTTAATATGTAATTCCAAAGAAAAAGTTTCCATGATGGTTGTGTTCTGTGTACTTTGTGTGTTTAGAACTCAACATATAACATAACGCAAAAGGTCACATGAAATCCGTATGAGATTCCAATATGACATTTAGAGAGTTTTCAGATGTTGGCCACCCTTTTGAGGCTGAAGGCAGGGCATCTGTAGAAAGGAGTGACTGGAGGTTTGGGTTACTGCTATTGGCATCTGTCAGTTTTTCAGTGTTGTCCTCCCAATTAATATGTAATCTTGTGACTGGGATTAGATGCCAAAATATTCCTCTGGAGTTTAGAAAACTGGCTTTGCTGGAGGGTTTTCCCTCAATTCTGTTTCAGTATATTCATTGTTTACACAATACCCAACTCTGATAAATTCTTGACCTCTGTAAGTACAGATTATTAAGACAACTGTTACACCTACAGCATCTGCATCAGGAATATGTCCTGAAATACAAACATGCGTCTTCCTGCAGGAACAGGGCCTACTAAAACTGAATCTAAAACTTGATTGTATTCCTCACTTTCTGCTAAGCCAACATAAATGATTTTCCATTCCAAATCTTCAGAGAGGTCCTCTTTGGACTCGAAGGTGATTTCGAACTGGAAGGGGTTGTAGAAAGGCGAAGGGTTGTCCAGCACCACAATGTTGTTCATCTGAACCTTTGCCATATTGGGCGGGGAAAGGGGGGAGGAAGTACAGGGAAGAGAACCCGCAAACAATAGTCGGACTGCGTTCCTCCTGCCGCCTGAGAAAGTGCCACCACCTATCTTACTCCTAAATCAACTCTATAAGTGGTTCTCAACTTATGATTGATCTCTTAGTGACCATTCAAAGTTACAGCAGATGTTCCCAGAGCTACTTACAAGATGGTTTTGAAGTTCCAATGGTGCCATCCAAAGCCACAATTCAATTATCACATTTTGGGCACTTGGCAACTGGTCCACATTTATGACCCTTTGCAGTATACCACAATTTTCAGCATTTTTTGCCAGAAACTGGCATTTACTTTGGTTTCTGGAAAAAAATGCCCATTGGCTAAATGGGCTCATTTAACAACCACAGTGTTCTCTTAACGGCCACTACAAAAAAGATTGTAAAATTGGACAGTTCCATGGCAACTCACTGAACGACTGCCATGATTTACTACCATAATTTCAGGCTCAAATACAGTGGTAAATTGAGGATTACCTGTGTATGAAAAATAACTTCATCCATCGATACTAACACAACACTTTGAATAACAATTCTCTTCCATTTAAATTTCAGTAGATGAGTGCAGGATGTTTTAGATTATAGTAGTAAGTGTATCTATAGAATGCCCTTTCAAGAAAGCATTAGCTCATTTCACTTCTGCTGATATAAAGACCTTTTTAAAAAAGAATTTTAATGGGAATCCATTAAAATATTTAATATTTTCAAAACAGAAAGGGAGGACAGTAATAACATTTCTGTTATTATACTGTAAGCCATCCAAAGTCATTGGATACAATATGGCCAGCAAATAAATTTTACATATAAATAAATAAACAATTTTCAGTCATAGCCAGTATTTAAATTATAGCATCATTTAACGCAAAAACTTGTATGGGTAGAATTCTGTGGTCAGATGCTGAATTACCTAGTCAGTATGGCCAGTGATGTGAGATGCTTCCATTTTAAAGAAAAATCTTAGAAAAAAATTTCCCAATAATTAAAACAATATACACATTTAGCTAGAATCTGTGCAATTGAATTTATGAGGTTCTGCTTTTCAAAGTAAGTACAGGAGCATGTAAAACTCCTTGAATTATAGAACTTACCTCAAAAAGATGCTGATGGGATAAATTACTGCGGGGATTGAGCTCAAAGATGAGAACATGATTCACTCCAGATTGCCTCCAGCCATATGTGTTAATGCCAAGGAGAAAAAGGAATTCTATCAGAAGAAAGCCCCCTCGATAGATTCTTATCAGTGGCCACACATTTGATCCTTCCATTTTAAACACACCTATCAAGTAAAAGATGCAAATCAATCATATACAAAATGAACAACCTAGGAGAGATAACTAAACAACTATTTCTTTATAATAAAGGACATATTATTTTCTTTGTATTTAAAATTCTGCAATAAATGACATTTAAAAGGCATACTTGCTTAATTTCAGCAGTTATGTTCCATTAATGATCAGGACAGAGAGTCAGCTGACTCTCCATATTTGCTGAACTACATTTCCAAGCAGGCTGGCCCAACCTGTGAAACTGTGATGAATGCTGGGAATTATATTTCAGTAATATGTAGAAAGTTTCAGCAGGTAGCAACACTTGGCTGATCTTATCTGAATTTAGAAGGTAAACAGAAGCAGGCCTTGGTGCAATGATGGGAAATCACCAGGGAACACCAGGGTAACAGTAGTAGCAAACCATTTCCATATTGTTGGAAGAAATTAGCATAGTTGTGGCTGTGATTGTGCTTGAAGTCCTCTTTATCTTGTGATGCACCTTTACCTAAGTGTACATACAGCAAGTTTCATTACCCCAATAGAAACTTGAAGGTGACTCAGATATGACTATTCTGTTTTCATTTTACTACAATATATACAGTAGTCCTAGTGCCATGCATAAACAATATGCTTTATATGGCCATTTCAATGCAACTGCTAGCATCAGCACAAGGATATAAATGTTCTTTCCCTTTGATGTTCCCTAGCAGTTGATACTGAGAAGCATGTAACCTTTGAAGACAGACATTCCATACAATCCGCATCATTAGTTGCTACAGATATAGTCTATCTACTTTTATAGCCAACCAAGATAATTCCTATTACTATCATATGGCAGTAAATCGAAGCTTGTTTATTTATATTCCACCTTTATTATTTTTATAAATAACTCAAGGCAGCAAACATACCTAATACTCATTCCTCCTCCTATTTTCCTCACAACAACAAACCTGTGAGGTAGATTCAGCTGAGAGTGAGTGACTGGCCCAAAGTCATCCAGCTGACTTTCATGCCTAAAGTGGGACTACAATTCACAGTCTCCCGGTTTCTAATCTCATGCCTTAACCAGTAAACCAAATTGGCTCTCAATATACATTTCTACCTAATAATCTGTTTTTCTTTGATGACCTCAAGTTATGACATTATGAGAGAGAAAACTGCTTGCTCCCTTTCTTTATACCATTTATGTATTTACTTATTTATTTATCACCACCCATATGGACTTATTGCCATCAATAACAACAGCAACTACATTATTTAAAAATAATACACATGCTGAGGTTCATAGCTAAATGCTCCTAATTTCTTAACATATCAATAATTTAATTACAAAACTATACCATACAAAGTGATTTAGTGATTGATAGAAGCTTTTTTAGCTGGATGATACTACTAGGTGAAGCATGTACTTAAAGTAAAGCAAATGCAACAATGCAGGAGCGACAAGTGATAATGTGAATTTATTGGGACAAAAAAGGGTTAAAGAGAGCATGATCTCAGAAAAATCTAAGAATTTTTTTTTAAAAAAATGTTTTCAAAGAACAAGCTTAGCAAGTAAATTAAGGCAAAATATTTGAGATAATAGTTAAAAATGCTATTCTGGCAAGAGAATGTTCTGCTTTTGTCAGCTGGCAGTGACTATGTATCTTATAGTTCCTGGAAATATCTGAAATAAAGATATAATAAATAACTTGATAATTGCCCTAAAATTATCTTGGAAATTTTGGACAATTTCCAGGAAATCATGTGACAATGTGCAGCATATTATGTTCGCTCTAATTCCTATCACTACCAGCCATCGTGGCCCATAGCAAGGAGTTGTGTTAGTCAAAACATCTACAGGATACCAGGAGATTAATTCTTAAAACTTTGCTTATAACTGCAACACACATCTTGCGAGAAATAGTATTCTATATCTTCGGTATGATAATAAAAGGATAGTAGAGTATACCTAATAAAGCTACTCTTGGAGCTTTGTTTTTTAATTTATTTAAACTCTAATTATTCTAGTCATGGGTGTCAAACTCATGGCCCGTGAGCTGGATGCGTCATTGCTGGCCATGCCCACCCCCATTTTAGCGAAGGGGGGAAAAGTCACGATACATCACATGACAATGTGATGCTGCAAGTTCGACATCCCTGTACTAGATTCATTTAAGCTATTTTATTTTCCTTTTCTATCTTATCTATTCTTTGCAATAGAGCTTATCAAAAATTTACTTTTGAACAAGCACTCACATGATTGCTATCTACGGTAAATAGTAAGAACCCCAGAGATTTGTTCAGAACTAAATCATGCAAGACAACTTCCTGTATTTCCTTATTTGGTTTCCAAGAGGAAGTAGAAGAAATTCTTCTGCTATTTCTCTTTATAAGCTTTTATTTCTCCATGAGCCCCTGAAAAAGTCTTTATACTCTTCTCAGTTTTTAAAAAAGCAGGTATAAGTGAGAAGATTGCTAAACAGCTGAATTAATTAGTGCATTGTAGATTTCTCATGACTGGCATAAGCTATCCCTTGAACCATTTAATACTATTTCAGTCAGAAAATTTTAAACAGTAGTAAAAAGTAATTGAACTTCTGTATATCTACATTGCCAACTAAATTAAGACTCCATGAAAGATAAATGAACATAATTCCAGCCTTGGAAAGGTAAGGAATATTTAGCAGCATGGGTACTGTATGTATGGTGATGATTATAAATTAGAAAAAACAAAAGAACTGAGAACACTTCAAATTCTCTTCTAATGACTCTCTTTCAGCTTTTCAAATACAGTGGCAGACATAATGAGCAATTTGACAGTAGGAATACACTATCTTCTTTCAATTCTGCCAAAATATGGAAGGTAATCTCATGATAGAAAAATAAATCAAGAGGCTAAAAAAAAGTGTAAAATAGATAATTTCAAATATTTTTAAATATGAGTGCCAAGTTGTGGCACAGACAAAATTCTTATATATCTTATATGATTATGATTTAGAACAGATCAAAAATTCAAAAGGAAAGCATTCTGTCCCCAATCCTACATGGTGGCATAAAAATCTAATGCCAGATGTAAATATTCTTAAAATGAACGGGAACAATGACCACACACACAAGAAGTGGGAAATAAACGGGAAATTTTCCAAAAATATATAATATAGTCACGTTTAATTTCAAAATGGGAAAAAGATCCCTATGAGATTAATAATAAGATAGTCAAATAAATCTAAATACTTGGTATTAATTTGAAACTGCTAGAATGCATATCATTGTAAAGGGGAGAGAATCAGTCCCAGAGGATGCCAGCATACTTAATAAGCAGAACCAAAAAAGCTATAAAGATCCAGAAGTATTGTTTTGTAAAATGGACATCTTGCTAAAATGAAGAGAGAGAAGTGGAATATATGATCTAGTCAATAACAAAACAAGATGTGAATAAAGGAAAAAAATATGTAGGCTTCAAAAATGATTCAGAAGAAGTGCTTCAAGATCTTAGGCAGTATGTATCTGCTATTCAGTAAAACAACCCATTTCTAGGTTTCTGCATTAGCTTGGAAAAAAGATGTGAATTTTTTTAACAGTTACTGTATATTAATTTTAATGAGTAGATCCTTTAAAGGAGCAGCATCTTGTCAAACCCTGAATAACAGAGATGTCATGGATTTACCAATGGTTCTAAACACTTCCCCAGAAACATTTTCAAGGCATGCACAACCCTTAAAAAGTTTTCTCTAGATATCAGATGCAGGAAAATAGGAACTACTTTGACAAGTTAAAGAATGAAAATTTATTGAAAAAAAGTCATTGCAGAGAATATGTTTCAGTTGGATCCAGCAGATTTTAAACTAAAAACAAATAACCTAAAATAACTTATCTCACCCACCCAACAGATCTATATCCACTTCTCTTTTATCATTGCCTTGCCTCCTCTGTGCCCCAGATACCAAAGTAGTACTTAAAACATACAGTATCTGGGGTTTGGGGGTCATAGTAAACATTAATCATTTTAAACCAGCCAGCCCATTCTGGATTTGTAGGCAATTTGTAGATAAAAATCAGGAGGCAGAAACCATAACCAGGAGAACCTTTGCTAAGCATTGGCTGATACAAAAGCTGTGCCCTGTTCTGGATTATGAAATTGATTTATACTCTTTTCTATCTTTTGGGTAGCTACAAACTAATGGGACTGCCCTAAAACAAAAAGTCTCATCTGCTGAAAAATGCAATTGATCAGTTGCTAATGGATAACACATATACTATATTGAGGGATATCTCCATTGATCTTCAAGTTCAATTCAAGACCTGGTTATTACCTATAATAACCCTTATTGGTTGGCCCTTGCTACTTCTGGGACCATCTGTTTAAAGCCAAATCTGCCTGTTCAATATAGGTTGATCAAGGAGAGCATGTTGTGAATCTTTTCATGAGATACTAAGGGGTGTAGAGGCAGGTATTGTCAGCTCCCAAGAACAGGAGAGTTCCCACCTGGTTAATATCAAGAAAGATAGTCATTTGTAGAGAAGAGGGTGTCCTATAATTGGGACTTGCTGTCTAGGACAAGAGTCCCTAACCTGTGGGCTGCGGTCCACTCCTGGGCTGTGGCCCAATACCAGGCTGTGGTCTATTCACAACCAAGATGCGTGACTGGTAGACTGGCAAACACATGTGCAATCCCATTTGTGCAAGGAGCATGCACATGCACCCATCGCTCACACAAATAAAGCTGTGTGCATGCATGTTCCTGCCCTTCACACAAAACCATCTCCTCTGCGCCCCTCTAGCCCATGCCACACCAGCCCAGAAAGGTTGGGGAATGCTGGTCTAGGACATGTTGTTGTGGCTCCGGCCCCCGAGCCGGGCCTCATGGACGAAGATGGCTCCGAGAGTGAGGAGGAGGCAAGGCCCCCCT
>JANHZT010006270.1:0-13152 GCA_032468215.1 Stegonotus admiraltiensis
AAATACTGAGTTGTGTTATTTGGAAATTAAGACTTGTGGTGATATAATAGATGGTAAATGTTTAGATTAAGATATTAATATAGTGGTAAAAAAAATTTGTTTGGTTTTTATTTTAAAAGATGTAATGGTGGAGATTTGAGAAAGAGCTTGACAAAGAGGGGTAAGCGATTGTACTTATTTATGACCGGATCAATGCTCCATTCTTAAAAGATGTATTTTATGTTTAAAAAAAAATAAAAATATTTTCAAATAAATAAATAAATAATTTCAGAACAATGATCTTTAGATACTTAGGAGCCAGAAATAAGGTACAAGATTACATGAAGTATGCCCACATTACCTGAACTTGTTGGGATTATCTGTCTCAGCATAGTGTTATTGATGGTTATATTAGTTTTAAGTAAACCACTTCATGAAATTTCTAAGATGATCATAAAACTTTAAATAATTGGCAAGGTTGTACTAGAGCAGTGGTAGGCAAACTTGGCTCTTTCACACCCTGTGGACTTCAACTCCCAGAATTCCTAAGACAGCGAACCACTGTACTAGAGCATACTATATAGAAAATCTATAAAGTGTAACATTCATAAATTACAAACAGAAGACAATATTCTTGATACTTCTCCATATTTATTAGTCAAAATATAGGCGCAGGATACATCAAAGTATAAATTATTTAATTCTGTTCATTTTATTACTCTTTACTTTATCTTTACCATAGTTTTGCATTAAAAGTTGGCAAAAAAGTAAAAGTATTCATTCTTTTTGGTTAACAGTGATAACAGCCTGATACCTAATGCACAAACCAGAATCACTTGTCAGGCAGATTATATCATAAATGCTAATAAATAAAATTGAAGTTACTCATCAAATAAAAGGAAGATTACCTATAGTATTTCTAAGCCTTATTCACAAACTTTCCACTAATTTTTAATCGCAGCACAAGAGCAAACAACAAAATTTACGTAGTATTAATTTATTATTCCCTTTAGATTTGTGCCATTGGTTAGACTAGGATTCTATAAAGGGGAAGTTAAAGTTTCTCAGTAATTCTACTTTGTCCTCCTCTACACAGGTCTAAACAGCTTAAACAAAGATTTTTATCAGTTCAACCTTTGTAATATCAGTTCCAAAAGCAACTAGAGTAGAGAAATAGGATGGAGCCAATGTTCTTGTTGATGTTTATAAAATTACCTGAGGGGTAAAAGTAAATATTTGGTTTCTTATGATATATAATTTGGATGTTCCTAGGACACCAATATGCCGATAAGGCCTGCCACTCAGCTTCATGTTCTTGTTACGCCCTAAATGAAGCAAAAAAACAACAACATCCCAAAGCTAATATTTAGTGTCTACTTGTATTTATCACATTCACATTTTAGAACTGCTCATCTCTTGTCACAGATAGACTCTGTATATTGTATATTGTTACGCAATTCAAACTAAGTTTCATCTCTATATTCTGGTACTTTAAGCAGGTTTGGCTGTATCCTTCACAGCTGGGGATATGTTAGAAAAAGATGGATGCTAAGCTATAATTTAATTGTGGTTTACTTTACAAGTAATGATTCTCAACCTTGGAAACTGTCTGTGCTCCAACTCTCAAACTTCTAGCTTGTTGGCTAGGGAATTGAAATCCACGCATCTTAAAGTTGCTAAGATTGAGAAACACTGAGTTACAATTTCTCCAATTTTCTCAAAATTATCAACTGAAATCAACACTGCCATGAGAGATTACCTAGTGTTGAATTGTATAGAATAATTGTGAGATTATATAGTAAAGGCACCTGGAGCTCAACTCCTAACAGTTTTCTCGACAACAATAGAGAAGTTTTTGTCCAGCCCAGCATGTACTGAATCCCTCAAATTTCCTAGTAGTCTCCTCTGCAGATGTTAATCAATCCAACAGTTCATCACTTTAAATCAACCATGGTGGCATAGATGCTGCCATTGCTGGGGGGACTAGAAATGGAATTAGTGTATATTTCCTAACTCAAAAGGAACTCTTCCAATATAACTATAAACTATCACTCAGTATGTTTATGGAAATTCTCAGTCAGAACTGAAAAAGCTTCTTGGATGAGAAGTGAAACATCTTCCTCAAGAAAAAAACAAAGTCCATTTGACTTTTGAAAAAGCACGAGACTTCCAGTCAGTATGACTTCCAGCCAATATTTTGTAAGAGGTAAGAAGTTAAGGCAACCCAATTGTGTCTTAACTACATTCCAATCCTGAAAAGAAACTGGTCTGACAATGTTGTCCCCATGCATTCCAAGAGTGCCTTGGGAACCACAAAAGGATGCTTGACATCTACCCTACAGGAAGATCATTTTTGTGTTAAACCATGGAATACTAACTATAAAGCAGAAGCTGTAGAAGTTGCTATTTTTGTAAGAATAATAAAGCAACATCCAGGTATTGGATCAGAAGAGACATTACAATACATCTAGAAAAGAGGTGAGCCTTGCATTGTCATGCTACATTGCCTCTTTTGCCATTCTAAACTTGTTGGACTGCCCCTTCCCCACCACTGGTGCCAATCCAAAATCAGACAAACTATATCATAGCTTACCATGATGGGTGAATCCTGCTTTTTTAACAATACAAAAGAAACACATTTATAATCACAGGGAATAGCAATAGCACTTAGACTTATATACTGCTTCACAGTGCTTTACAGCCCTCTCTAAGCGGTTTACAGCATATTGTCCCCAACCATCTGGATCCTCATTTTACTGACCTCAGAAGGATGGAAGGCTGAGTCAACCTTGAGCCAGTGAGAATCGAACTAGCAAACTGCAGTCAGCTGGCCGTCAGCAGAAATAGCCTGCAGTACTGCATCTTAATCACTGCACCACCCTGGCTCATAATGCAATAATTCCTTTAATATGAGAGTACAATTGGATTTTGGAATCCTAAAAACACGCAATTGTACTTCTTACATTGAAAACTGCACTTTATAAACCAATACTGGCTGCCAGTATTTTTTAAATAGCTTACTGAAAAACACTCATTAAAATTTATTAAAAATGTCCAATGGCACAATGCTGGAAAAGCCCAATAAAATTACTCAGCTATTTTTTTAATAGCACTTACCAAGCTTAGCATAAAGATTACTCAGAATCCGAGATGGCTGCACTCTGGTTGGACTTAGGTCAACAATACTTTGTACATTAATTCCATTATGTCGTAAGAGTTTCTTAATTTCATTTGTTTCTGCTAGCACAGTTACTATTCATAAAACAAAATGAAAAACCACAATCAAAGATGACAATTATTTTTATTTTTCCATGAATAGAGTACAATCAAAGAGGATCTCCAGTGAAAAATAAGACACTGGATAAGTGTTGGACTAGTTCAAATAAATGGAGATGATTGCCTATTAGAATGACACTTTACTAGGTTTTTACTAAGCACGGTCTTATTATAAAGCATGCTAGAATAGGCACAGTGCCTCTTTTCTATTTTTAGCTGTTATAAGGTTGTCTCTGGTTCTTTACATGTGCATGTGTGTACCCCAGTGATGGGTTGCCCCTGGTTTGGACTGGTTCTATAGAACCGGTCGTAAAACCGGAGGGAGGCTCCGCCCACCAACCCTGACATCATCAGAACGCTTCTGTGCATGCACAGAAAAGTGTGCACGTACGAGTGAAGTGTGCATGCACGTGTGGCCCTGTTGCGAACCGGTAGTAAAGGTAAGTAGAATCCACCCCTGGTGAATCCAGATAACTTGATGTCTAGCACAGCCAGTAATGCAAATAGACACCTGCAGGCACAGACAGTTAGGGATACTTTTTGCCAAAGTTGTTTAAGCATCCAAGAATGCAGCTGCTTTAATATTTCTAGGAAAGGGGCTTCACAAACCACAATCCTGTACAGCACCTCACCTTTTCCAAAATTTTGCAATACATAGCAGGGGTGGGCATGAGCAGAAGCATTCTGATGATGTCAGCGTCAGTGGGTGGAGCCTTCCTCTGGTTTTTCTGAACTGGGGGCAACCCACCACTGATACATAGGTATTAAAAATTATGCAATAGCAACATCTGGAGAAGTGGGCTTAAAAATTTCCCAGAAGGCTGTTTCATTATACAACTGAGTGAAGCCCTGCTCCTTTTGTCTTTGCATTGGCACTGCACCCACATACAAACAGGAAAATCTGTGATTAGGTGGTTGTGACTATATCTTGGTCCTATAACCCTGACTCTGCTATGTGTCAAAACAGCCTGATTTTTTTTCCTGACTTTTGTACAAGCTTGAAAACAAGTGGCTGCTGTTACTGTAAGGAATTCATTCATTAAAACTATAATAACTTTTAAAGGAGCAATACCTTCTTTCAATCCCATGTCTAAATCTGAGAGAGATCAGGCTACTTTAATGAACAGCAGCTTGTACAAGATCTGAAATGCCTTTCCTGAATCCTTATGAAGCCATTTTATAACCAAACTAGCTACAACTAGTGGCCATTTTTTATCAGACTGATACCCATTTTTGTCCTTATTCTCTGCAGTTTCAATCCAGAATTCGTAAAGCCAATTTATTGTAAAGCCAATAAAGCAAAGGCGTGGTATAAAAAGATTTCTAAATATTTACCCCCAATATTTGAAAAAAGATCTAAATAATAGACATTTCTAAACAATTTAGGTTCAGCCTGAATTCTAAATATTATTAATGACTATGATTAATTGCTATACATATGGATTTGCTGACTCAGGGATTTCGGAAGGTACATCATAATGTGATTGAATTTCATAATTAGTACTAAGAAACAGCTCTGACCCCAGCTTAATTTAATGAACAGTAAAGTGTTTCAAACTTTATTTCTACTGATGACTTAAACTACCATTTGAGCTACAATGAAGTGATCCTTGGAATGAGGTGACATAAAATTGCTAAAAGTACATTTTAAAAACCATGATCAAAGTAAGTTGATGATCTTTAAGAATATCTTTTTGTATTTGATAAAAAAGAATTTCCTTAAAAATATAGTTTAATTCAGTGCTATGGTTTAAGGAATATATGTCCATATGAAAGAATTCCACATTTTTCTTTCTATATTTTTCCCAACAGAGTGACAGAAATTGTGATGGCATCCAAAAGTTCTGCTCATCCAGGTTTCATACTTAAGACCATTGCAGCATCCCAGGTTCGTGTGATCACCTTTTGCAACCTTCAGATAAGAAAGTCAATGGGGCAGCCAGATTCACTTAACAATCAGGTTACTAACTTATCAACTGCAATGATTCACTTAACAACTATGGCAAGAAATTTCATAAAATGGGGCAAAATTCACTTTAATGTCTCACTTAACAACATAAATTTTGGGCTTAATTGTGGTCGTAAGTTGAGAACTACCTCACAATGTTCTGAAATATCTACTAAAAGGAACAGTTAAGAACCTGAAATGTGGATGCCATGAGGAATCAATAAATACAGGGAGTATGATAATTAGGAAAATATAATTGTCTCACATTTTGATAGCTGAACTGCAGCAGCACTTATCTCAGCAACCACCTAAGACTTAGTGACATGTCTTGCTAGTAGCCACTACCCTTCTATACATCTGTTAGAACACTTCATGGGTAGAAGTGACAGCCTTCTATTATTTATTTCACTTCCCTCTCCACCTTTCTCTACAGAGTTAAAAATGGATATTCACATGGATAATCACCAACCTTGAACAACCACATCAGGCTTAAAAGCGGTTGAAAACCTTCTGTTTAATGGATCAATTTCACCCATGGCCAAAAATCCCTAAAACGAAAGGAAGGAATAAATTATATTTCAGTGGTGATAACAGTGTTAACAACTAGCATGGGAACTTCAGAAATATAACAAATTCATTAAGAACTAGATCAGGTGTCCAGTAAACCATGTACAATTTTCAACTTGATGGATAAGACCCTTGGCCTGTTTTCAAAAGTCCTCAATGAACAATTCCAACCTATAGAAATATTATAGCCTGCTGACTATAGAAGGAGCAGAGGTCTCTGAAATGAAAGGGGCAAAGGGAGGCAAAATGGCAGATGTGAACATTTTATGCATGAAGAAAAGGGTGGGATATCAGTCTGTGGTCATGCCTGCCATTTTGACTCACTTGCAGACATGCCTAAAAAGAGGGCAAAAAAGGACAAAGAGGGAAGAAAGTTTTGGAAAACAGATAGAATGAAAAAGAGCTTTACAAAAAACCCCAGACAAATTGTATAAAAGAGAACTTACCTCTACTAGGAGGGCAGAAAGTATGTATAATGACTGGCCCCAAAGATGAGGAAGTTTCCCTGCTGGAACACGATCCACCGTGTGAGGACTTTCATACTCTTCACTTACCTGGAAAACCAAACAGTGAATGAGCACTGATTCATGTGAATTTATTCACAACTTGAGATGCTCAGTGACTAAAATCTAGAAAGTTTCTTCTCTTTTAGCAAGAGTTTATTTGACAACTGCAAGCAGGTTTTTGACTGGACACCTGTAAACTACTAGGTTTACAGCACAACACTCTATTGAAAAGTACTTTTAAAATATTCTTCAAGGCTATAATCTTTGCTTCAAATAAGTGAACAAAGAAACAACATGTAAACATTATTTAGTATAAGGTATAAAATACACTATCTATGGAAAAGTTAATCTAGCCACAGATTCCCCTCCCCCCAATTTTATAGACAGCGTATGATATTCAGGCTCATATTCAGAAGGGGAAAAACAGTTATTTTGAGGGCAAAATTATTCAAAGCCACAAACTGCAGTGGGGCTTCATCTCTGTTATATCCACAAAAGTTAATTAGATAACTTTGGATCAGATTTATAGAGAGATTATGTATAATCTATCTACAAATCAGGGAACAGCATTTTATGTCATAAGCGAATTCTTTCCAGATTAAGGCAATTTGATAGGAAGACCTTATCTGGAGGAACTGCATAAAGTTCTGGCATCAGAAGAATTCCATTCTTTTTTCTAATAAGGATCCCTTCCAAGGCTTCTCTGTATTCCTGCACCTGGGAAATACAAAAGACGTTTACAACGCAGGCTCCAATTTCTAGGAGACAAAAGGGAAACAAAGTGAACAAAAGGAAAAGAAAATGGTGAGATAGTCAGACATATAATCCAACAAATAAAGAACTGTGTTCAAATAAAAGGGGGTGGGGGACCTAAACAATGCAGAAACAACTTTATTTTCCTGAGCACATTCTAGTAGTGAGAATGTTGACCTGTTGGTTGTCAAAGAAGATTGCTTTGACTTTATAAGCCCTCACCAATGTTGAGCCAGAGAGCAGATTTAAGAGAGCAAAGGGTCTGGCTTTGCAACAAAAGCATTTCAGAGTAAGATGAAGGTGACATTTAGGCTTGCTGCATTTAGAAACTCAGGGCAAGAGTTGAGACTGAGGTTTCTGCTGCTTAATGTGTTAATATTTTTTTCACTTGCAGAGGATTTCTCTTGATTTTTTTTAGACTAGACCACCTAAATCAACTCTTCTCCAGAATAAAGACCAGACCTGGCCTCACTGCAGGTGTGTGAGGTAGAAATGGTGTATGTTTGTGTGTGTACGCATGCACATGCTCATGCACACACACATATTTATATCCCATTCTTCTACTATCCCTTCATCCAGAAAAATTCTGGCAGCAATACACCAAACCCTAAAGTTGATCCAAAATACTTTATTTTACCCACCTGAATTCTGTCATCATTGAACACTCCATCAATTAGAAAATATGTCCAGAATACAGGCCATTCACATTCTATGTTCTCAAATAACTTGAGCTCAGCAGGATCATAATGTAATCTGTTTGGATCCTAGAAATATAGTAATTGCATAGTTTATTGTTACCATTTCACTTCATTGCAGAAAATATTCTGCCGCTATGAATATTAACATCCTATTGATTTCTAAATTCCCGATGGAATTTTCACGCCACATTTATATGTAAAGTAATCAAGCCTTTGAAGAACACCAAGAAACTGGGAATTCTGGAGGGCTAGTCATCTATCTCTCTAATTCCAAGAAGTCTGGAAAGAGAAAGAATAATATGCATAAAGTGAGAGAAAAATAATCCTGCAAGTGAATTGTGTCAACAGGACAGGTTTGATTTCTAGGAACATGGTCTCAACAGTCCAATGAATGTCAGCTGACACAGAATAAACTACATCTTATAATGAATAATAAATCTTATTACAGATTTATTGTAATTCAGATTCAGTGAGCCTGAGCAAGGGAGCTTTCAATTTAATCCTGTGGAGATTGGAGATAAAAATCCTGCAAAAAATAGAAGGAAGAAGGAATAGACTTTAGAAGGAAGTAAGAGAGCGGCTATGTGGAAGCTATTCTACAGCACTTTAAGTTAAGGGCTATATCCTAGCACTCTGAGTATAGGAAATAAACAAGATAAACAGGATGCATTAAAAATAATGGGAAAAGGATCAGTATACCTGTTGTTCATGAAGAATATGAATGATCAGAAAGTTAGATATTAAGAAAAGAGATTAAAGAACTGTTTAGCTTTGAAATGAAAAGGCTGAAGGGAAGATATGACCGTATTCATCAAATAATGGGTCAAAACCTGTTCTCAGAAGACTGGCAGCTAGCTGTGGCCATCTCAAAATGATAACATGTCCATTGTGACATCATAATGCAAGTTTTGCTATGTCACATGCAAATGTGCCAGGAATGGAGTTTCCATCACAACATTGTGATATGTTTTGTGTTGCTTGCTGCCATCCTTTGTCTGTTCCCTATTGCTCTGAAGTGCAAGATAGAAAATAACACGCAGGCAGGTTCTGAATCAATATTAGAAAAAACAACTGCTTTATGTTTACCTAGAGCAGGGGTCCCCAACCCCAGGCCACGACCCACTATTAGGCCATAGCCTATTAGGAACTGGGCCACATGAGTGGCTGGCCAGAGGGGACCGCTGACCTAGAGAGTGGCTTTTCTTCTCCAGATGTGTTCAAGAGGCAGCTAGGCAGTAATTCCTAGTGGTTGCCTCAATGTGAATACTTGCACTGAGAAGGGGAAAGGCCTCAGTGGCCTCAGAGGTTTCCTATACTCATTTTGATATTATCCCCATCTCTCTCCCATTCCCTTTCCTAAACCTGCTCTCAGTTCCTGGAAGCAAGTTTGGATGGCTAAGGGCAAAGCTATGGAGAAACTAGAAAATCATCATCTGGAACACTGGAGGAATAGAAATGGTAATTCTGTGCTGTTGATTATGATTAAAAATGTAATTATAAATATTTTAAAAACTAGATATGCTAAAAGTCATTATCAAATTCACATCTTTGTCTAGATGCAATTTGGCATCTCTATCCTACTATGAATATAAATTAATCTTAATTAAATTAGTGAGACTGAGTGGTTCAAATATTTCATGGCTAAATTCTCCATGCTTTTCTCCTATTAAAGTTCTAAATATATTTATTTCTTTAACATTTTCATGCCAACCATTCACATGACTCAAGGTGGTATATACAACGTAAGATAACCAACTCCATCTCATAAAACTGACTAAAATTATTTATTAGAAATATATAAGATTGCCTCAAAATCATATTATTAAAGTTGCAGAATGCCAGAACTGTAGACACCAAATACCTCTCAGAGGACAACTATAAAACAGGCTGGAAAGATTAACAGCTTAATCAGAAAAAATCAAAGCATCCAGGATTCAATGAAAAATGAAATGAAATCAGAGCACACACACACAAAAAATCACTGAGATTAAAAAAAAATACTTTGCCTGTGCAAATATGGACTTGCTTGATTTCCCAAGTTATGAACATAGGATTTCAGAAGAATGTAAAATAAATTACAATTAGGACCAATCTGATTGTGATCCATATATAATATTGCTTATCTTCAGTCTACCATACAGTACGTTCTACCGTTAATTCACAAGGCAGTTGCCAAGCTGTAACTGCCTCTCCCAGAATGTTATTACACTATCATTCTATTATCAATAAGGAATATTTGGAGGTAGGAAAGAATATTATAAATGAGTGCCCATGTGGGTTCTGGAATAAACTGAATCAGATATGGGGATGAATTTCTGTTTATGTAACAATAATATCTGTTTGATAAATTTATTTGCCTCCTATACATCCATCCATAAATATAGTACATACATATATACATACACCAAGAGAATTAAAATTTCCTATTTGGACTTCATCAAACAAAATTAAGAATTCTTTTATTCAATACATTTCAGTGCAGAGCAACTGAACTCCGTTTTATTGGCATTTCTGGCACAGAGAGTGAATGCTAAAGAAACACATGAAAAAAATATTGGAGATAAATTGTAATCTACTGATTATAGCAGTGATTGTTTAGCATTATGGCATTCTATACAGTTATGGAATGTTTATGATTTTACTAAGCAACTGGCAACAGATTTCTCAGTATTTGTCCTTTGTTGCTTGAGTAAGAAATCAAACTCCTCGAATGAGAAAGAAGCTGCGACCCATTTCTCCTAGAAACCTAACTTTCATTCAATCTTAATTTCAACAAGACAAATACCAGCAATGGCATTGAAATTTTAAAATGGGATCTCTTGTCCCTGTTTATTTGACCCTGCTTATTTGTTGCTAAATTTGTACCAACATCTTATAATATTTCAATGTTTAATGTTTATTTGGAAGCTGGGCACAGTCCATGTAAAACTGAGATAAGATTGTTATTTATTATTGTAAAGCTTAGAAAGTTTCAACAAACCCAACCTCTCTTGGTGTTTTATAGCCATCTCGGAGGAAACGACAGCAGCCATAGCGACCCTGTAAAAATATAAAGTGTTTATGATGCAGGAATGGTTTTATATAAACTACTACTCTTAATCATACCGAATAAACCTTATCCTTTTGTAACAGGCAAGGTTGAATATATTGCTCAAAAAGAAATTAATCAAAGATTTATTTTAAAATTAAAGACATACTTGCAACTTGGTGATAATTTCATTTTTTGTTGCATTAACAATGTTCATATCTTCTATGGCAAAGGCTGGATAAGAAATAATGGACAAAAGGCCAGCATCAATCTCTTTTGATGTGGATGCCCTCGGTAACATGGAGTATAGAATAGACTGAGCAGCATTGAAAAACAAGAAAAACAAAGATAAAACAAAAACCATTAGTTTCATTCCAAAGTATATTATCAGATGTAGAAATAGTCCTAGTTTGGATTCTAAATTGTTATGAACAAGACAGTCTCCAAGGAATTATCTTCCGATACATCCATGCCTGATTCCTCAACTTATCAATCGACTGAAAACCATGATCATCAGGAACTTCATTCAATTACCTATGCAATGTGTAAATGTATGTACACAAACAAAATGTTAAAAAGTTATGATATTTATGTAGTTATGTACCAAGAACATCTCAATTATATTAAAGTCACCAAAATATCTTTACAATCCCCAAGGCATGTCACAACTTTTGAGCACCCCTATTGTTTGGAAATTGAAAGTTGAAAAACACGCCCTAAACTCTGCATTCCATAGAATAGAATAACAGAGTTGGAAGGGATCTTGTATATCATCTAGTCCTTTGATGGCGAACCTTGGGCACACATGCCACAGGTGGCACGCAGAGCCAAATTGATGGGCACGCAACCTCAGTTCCAGTACGCTGATTTTTGGGCCTTCTTGGCCCACCAGTCGGCAAACGGGCCATTTCCAGCCTCCGGAGGGCCTCTTGGGGGGTGGGGAAGGCCATTTTCGCCCTCCCCAGGCTTCTAGAAAGGCTCTGGAGCCTGGGGAGAGTGAAAAACAGGTCTACGGGGCCCACTGAGCCATCACATGCCAAAAGCGCGGGAGGCGTGGGGGGGTCGCACGCGCATGTGTGGGGTGGCGGGGCGCGTAGAATTAGATAAGAGCCTGAGATATAAGATATAAAATATGAGCCTGAGTGGCGTAGGAGTCTAATGCCTCCTACTAAGGGCAGTACTTAACATCCAGCTGCCTGCAATTACTGTGAGTTCAATTCTCACCACGCTCAAAGCCTTCTATCCTTTCTAAGGTGGGTAAAATGAGGTCCCAGTTTGTGGGGGCAATAAGCTGACTTTGTATAAAACTATACAAAAGTATGGAGGCTATTGCTTAATGCATTGTAAGCCGCCCTGAGTCTCCGGAGAAGGGTGGCATATAAATTAAAAAAAAAATTAAAAATTGTGTGTGGGGGCACACACGCGCATGACACTCCCCCCCCATGCTCCCTCCGCTTTTGGCACACGATGGCAAAAAGGTTACCCATCATTGATCTAGTCCAACCTCCTGCTCAAGCAGGAGACCCTATACCATTTCTGACATGTGGCTGTCCAGTCTCTTGAAAGCCTCCAGTGATAAAGCACCCACAACTTCTGAAGGCAAGCTGTTCCATTGGTTGATTGTTCTCACTGCCAGAAAATTTCTCCTTATTTCTAAGTTAAATTTCTCCTTGATCACTTTCCATCCAATGTTTCTTGTCTGGCCTTCAGGTGCTTTGGAAAATAGATTGTCCCCCTCTTCTCTGTGTCAGCCCCTCAAATATTGGAACACTGCTATCATGTCACCCCTGGTCCTTCTCTTCACTAGACTAGCCATGCCCAGTTCTTGTAACCGTTCTTCATATGTTTTAGCCTAAAGGCCCCTAATCATCTTTCTTGCTCTTCTCCACACTCTTTCTAGACTCTCAACATCTTTTTTATTGTGTGGTGACCAAAACTGGATGCAGTATTCTAGGTGTGGTCTTACTAAGGCTTTAGAGAGCGGTACTAGTACCTCATGTGCTCTTGCTTAAATTCCTCTGTTAATGCAATTTAGGATTGCATTGACTTTTTTGGCTGCTGCTGCACACTACATTTTTAATTGGTTGTAAACAAGGTTTCCAAGATCCCTCTCACAGTTACTGCTATCAAACCAAGTTTCACCTAATCTGTACGTATACTTTTGGTTTTTCTTGCCTAAGTGTAAGACTTTACTTTTCTCTACGTTGAATTTCATTTTGTTTGATAGGGCCCAATGTTCAAGCCAGGGGTGAAATCTAAATTTTTTTTGCTACCGGTTCTGTGGGCGTGGCTTAATTAGTGGGTAGGGCTTGGTGGTAAGGTGACTGGGTGGGCGTGGCCAACTTTTTTTTTTTAACTTTTCAAAGCATTTTTTCTGCAAATGCAAAAAAATGCTTT
>JANHZT010006270.1:15731-27669 GCA_032468215.1 Stegonotus admiraltiensis
TATATTTATACAAAGTCAGATTATTGCCCCCACAATCTGGGTCCTCATTTTACCCACCTTAGAAAGGATGGAAGGCTCCTTTGTCCTTTCCATGTTATTATATTTTTTTATTTATTTTATTTATTTATTAATCTAATTTCTATACTGCCCTTCTCCCGTAGGACTCAGGGCAGTGTACAGCCAACAATAAAAACACATAATATAAAAGTTAAAACAATTTAAAACTAATTAAATTATTTGGCAGACAATTAAGAATGCAATAAAAAATCCAATTTAAAATCCTCATCTAAGCCAGCCCTGCACGATGAAATAATAAGGTCTTAAGGGCGCAGTGAAAGGTCCGGAGGTCGGGAAGCTGACGTATCTCTGGAGGCAGCTCATTCCAGAGGGCAGGAGCCCCCACAGAGAAAGCTCTCCCCCTGGGGGTTGCCAGTCGACACTGTCTAACTGACGGCACCCTGAGGAGACCCTCTCTATGGGAGCGCACTGGTCGATGGGAGGCTATTGGTAGCATAATTGGGTTATGATCTGCCGAAATATTTGTTTCAATGTTTACTTCTTGTACATTGTCTATTAAGTCTATTGACATCCATATCATGTCTATCCTAGACCATGACATGTGCCTATTTGAATAAAAGATATATTGTTTTTCCTTCAAGTGTCTATTTCTCCATACATCTTGTATACTTTAATTCCTCTAGCATTGTGAAGAAAGTCTTTGGAAATGTTTTTCTGGTTTTCTTATTTACTTTTGTCATTTTATAATCCAAATCAGCATCTATTACAGCATTAAAGTCACCCAATATACATATATTTTCCTATTCCAATTCTAGTATTTTTCTGTGTAACTTCCCATGAATTCTTCTTGTTTGTCATTTGGTGCATATAACTCTACCAAGAGTATGTGTTTAAAGTTCATCCTTACTTCCACCATCAGAATCCTTCCTTCTTCATCCACAAATATTGGCTTAGGTTCCAATTTTTCTTTAATGTATAAAACTACTCCTCTTTTGCTTTGTTGTATCAATGAGGTAAATAAAACTTCTAATTTTGAGTATTCTAATAATTTTGTGTATTGTTTTCTGATATGTACTTCTTGTAAACATATAACGTCCATCTTTAATCTATTTAATTTATTTAAGATTCTATTCCTTTTTGTCACCAAATTCAATCCATTTACATTTATTGATATTGCTTTTATTCCTTCTTCCATGTTTTACTTATACTAATTTTCAATCTTGTCACTCTTGTCTCTTTTTCTTTTGCGTCTTTTGCTCTTACTCCTTCTCTTATTGCTCTTTCTTCCTGTTCTTTTATTCTTTCTCTTTTACAGTTTCCTCCTAGTATCTGATCTCTCTTGCTTCTCCCAATTTTCCATCATCTAATGGTCCCCAAAATTGCTCATAAAATAATTTTGCTTTTTCAATAGAATCTATTCTATGTCTTTGTTCTTGCCATGTCACCAGTATTCCTTCTGGTATTAGCCATCTAAAACTCACTCCTTTTGTAATTAAAAATTTTGTTAGAAAATTATATTTTTCCCTCAAATTCTTAATTCTAGTATTCTTAATTCTCAGCTGCTAAACAGGGATATAAATTACTCTAAATGTGGCCAATACATCATGCCTAAAATATCATGGAAACAAACCTGAGTTTGATACAATTGCTAAACCAATCCATGATCATGTTCTTATGAATATAAACAAAATGGAGTTTTACTTAAAGAAAAAAAATAGCTACCTAAACAACTAATTTCACTTTAAAAATAAGCAAGGCTTCATTTCCCATTTTTATTTATCTATTTATCTGCCTGTCTGTCTATCTATCTAACTACCTAACTATCTTATCTTATAGTCCTTTAATTTGGGGTAAAGTTGAGGCGACTGGATGGAACTAAGCATTTAGTGTAGCTAAGAAAGCATACTTTGTTATTTACTTATGTGATTTATAAATTGCATGTGTGTAGTTGACACATACTGACTGGAACTGAACAATTTTGGTCAGATTTTGGGGCAGGGAGGAGAACCTTGGAACCATTTAAAGTAGTACTATAAACAGATATATTACAGAAACTTAATACATTGATTATAACTCTTTCCTGTCCCATAAAGAGGAGGGAGGGAATCACACTGTCAAAAATCAGCTGTTTTCCACAATCTTAGAGGGACTCCAGGGCTACTAAACAGTGTTCTTCTTTACACCAAAACTCAGTCACTTTAATTTAATTTTATGCCACTCCTTATAAATTAAGTTAATAAAGATTCATGTTGATTTTTACCTGTCTCATCATACATTGCAAGAGCCCCCGCATTAGTTTCACAACATTCTATGGAGGTAAAAGAAAAAGAAAAATCATTACTATCCAATTTAATTTTTAGAAGGTATACCTACAGTATAACTAATGATCAACGTTCATGCAAAAATTGAATATCTAGATCTATGCATTTATATACAGTGTTTTGGAATTCTTCCAGTATTTAAGAAAATGCTTGTCTTAGATCAGCGGTCCTTAATCTTTGCAGCTTGATGGCCCAGCTGGGGGGAGAGGGGAACTGAGCCGTGCGAGTGGCGGGCCAGCATGCACAGCACACGCATGTAGCACGCACACAAGTGGTTGCCAACCTGGAGCTTGTGCAAGTTGAGCTGCGTGTGCACACGCACACACTCCAGCCAGTCACTCATGCAGCCAATTTTGAATGGGTCACAGAACCTCTGTCTTAGATAACATTTTGACATATTAAATATGTGCTGTCAATTTATGATAAATTAATCAAGATATCATAGAATTTTAAAAAAGATGGCACACCAAAAGCTTTAAAAGAAAGCTGTTGTTATTCAAAATCCATGTTTATGTTTTTTCAATTCTCAAGTTTTAACATTACTCCCAAATTAACAGATTTTGTAATGTATTTAAAATGAAGGACATATTTTTAGAAAAGCATTGGTACTATTTACCTATGTATATATTTCACATAGGAGGAAATAAGTGTAGTTGCAATCTGTACCTGTTCTAATTCATATGCTTTGGCTTTATCTTCATCCCGGTCTGCATTCTTCCTGTAGGCCATCCCTAGACCCCAGACAGCCAAAATGCTGTATATATTATCTCGCACCCAAGCATCTTTTTGCTCTGTGCTGGCAGAAAGTAGTCCTGTAACTGGATTCTAAATTTTAAAAAATGTATGCAAGAAAAATAAGAGGCAATTTATTAAATAGAATATAGAGAGTTACTGTTCCATGGTGGTTGAGACGTAAAGCTGAGAATTAGGAACATTCTTTTTTCAAATCTAATCTCCATAATGAAACCAGATGGTCATGGTGGGCATGCTACTATTTAATTAACTAACATATACAAAGTCTATTAGGAAACAATACCAGCTACATTATAGGGTTACTTTAAAAAAAATTAAATGAAAAACACAACACACTGAGACAATGACCACAAAGTCCCATTTATTTCCCTTTGGTAAACAGGAAGCTTTTACACAGAATTAATACATTCTAAGTTGCCATTTGGTAAGCCTCACCAGGTTGAAGTATGAGATTGCAGAAAAATGAGCAGAATGCAAATCCACTATGATAAAGGAAAGATAATTAACTCTAACACTGTCATTTTGTTTAAGATTTTCTGTTGACCATATAATATTAGAAGATGCTAGACAACTCATGACCTGTTGGGTCATCATTTCAGAGAGATTTCCTTACCAGACTCCTGAATGACAGAGCTTCTAATGTACTAGAAAAGTTCTTTAAAATTCAATGAAATATTCAGAGATGTAACACAGCTCTATAGATGCCACATTGCAATACAGTAGTCCAGTTGGGAAATGATCAAAGCATGACTGACATAAAGGGTTTCCCTGTCTACATATGGCACTACAGGCATATGAGATGAATTTGGGCAAAAGACATCCTGATCACAGCAGTTCAAGCACGAGCTATGAGTCAAAGAAGGCCCCCAAATTGACTACCAGTCCTGAAGAGGGAGTGCAATCCCATTCAGGAGGAAAGAAGGAACTACTGCAAATTTAGAGAGTTGAAATATCCATAGCTGCTCAATCTTGTCAGAGTTGAGCCTATGTTTGTTCTTTCTCACCCAGATTCATTCAGCCTTTAGATATTGAGACAAGATCTTTCCAGGGTCACCTAGCTGATCACTGGCCAAGACATATAGCTGGTATCATCAACATAATGATGATACTGGACCTCACAATAATGTATGACATCACCAAGTGGTCTTATGAAGATGCTAAACATGAGGGGCAATGGCACTGAGCGTTGAGGCACTCAAAACAGGAGAAGCCTCCAACTCCCCTGCCTTATTAACCCCACATGGGCCTGAATACAGAGAAAATAGATAAACCCTTAGTACACCCTGCTTCCCACTCCTAATCCCACTCCAGAAGGATACTATGATCAATGGTATCAAAAGCCACCGAGAGATCAAAAACAGGAAAGTTTCACTATCCTGCCTGAACTCTGCTAAAGGTAATCAACAAGCACAATCAATGCCATCTCAATAATTGCCTCCAGACGAGAAGGGTAGCACACAAATCAAATAAATACAAATCTAATAAATAAAATAAATACAAATCTAATAAATATTGTGCATTAGTTAAAAACCAGACTCAATTCAATAAATATACTTACTGCTATTCTCTGCTATACTGGTTTTTAAAATATTAGTTGTTTCATAATTTCTTCTTATTACTGTCCTAATTGCGATTTACTCCATTCCTAAGTACCCCATAGGTGACCAAACACTTTTCGCCCAGATGGAGAAATGATGGAGACTGAAAGACGATTTGAAATGGAGTGATTAGCTCCATCCCCTTTGCAAGCAGACAAAGCTTTGTCTCCCTCTGGGTGAAAAGTGTGCAGCAGAGCCAGGTGGAGGCAGAGGCAGTCCCAATGCGCCACCCACTCCCTCCCACCATCTCTCAGCTTGCCTGCGGCTGCGCTGAACAAATGCCCATGCGAAGTATTGGGAACTGACTTCCCCATCCCCCATGCCTCTGCCTGCTGCCAGTGCCTGTGCCATCGCACAAGCCTCCTGTGAGCCTCCCGTGAGTCAGGCAGCTGCACAGCACATCTGGATCTCCTGTCTTTTCCCTCCCCGCACCTCTCCTCCAAGCTCAGACTTTTTAGTATTTGCGCTGTGCCAAGGGGCCGGCGGGCTGCAGCTGCTGCCGGACACCATCGCCCCCATGCGCTTACCGCCTCTCGTGCTGGCCACGCCCATCCCTCTGGGCTTATTTTCAGGGTAGGGCTTATATCAGGCCCACCCCAAAAAATTAGGCTAGGGCTTGTTTTTTGGGTGGGTCTTATTTTTTGGGAAAACATGGTACAGACTACAGAAAGATCACGAACCACACAAGTAGAGACCATATGCCATATTTCTTTTTCAGGCACATGCCTTTTCACTCTAAACCATTTAAAGCTTTTTCAGATGCCTCAAAATTTGGAATAGATTAGTAGAATTACTCAGAAATCTACAAAGCTTTTGATTTTAACCAAAGATAAGATCAATGTTTCTTGTAGTATGTTGGCACTTAGTTACAAACACCTATCCATAAAAACCAAAGACTTCTTTAAAAATAGGGGAGTTGAACTTTGATCAGCCTGCAGAATCTTTTACTTAAAAAAACAACAACCCCAGAAGCCCTGATTAAGAGCAAACTGATAGAGAATTAGCTGGGTTCAAGTGAACTCTTCCCCTCCCCCATTCTAATAGAATGCCATAAAGTTCTCATTCACTTTGGATGCCATGCAATTGGGGGGGGGGGGTGTTCTAAATAACCTCAAATATTTGACACAGTACATTTATTTATAGAGCCAACAAATCTAGAGAGATGTAACAAATCATAACCGGTAACCTACTGTACTCACCTGATGATTCAAAATTGTCTGTTGAACAAGCCGAGCGTAGCCATCTAGGCGGACTCCAGAATTGCTCCTGCTCCTCATTTCCAATCTCCTCACAATCCCTTACGAAACATGAAAAGTGTGGCTAGGTACTGTGCAGGTTTCTTTCTCTCTAGCATCCGTTAGTATTTGTGTTTCACTCGCTCATTAGCACGCAGAACTGCAATTCTTGCTGGCAACAGACAAAACAAACAGCAGCTATTAACAAGCAGATATAAGTTTCCCCTTTAGCCTAAAAAGCAGGTGCAGTCAAAATGATACCTTGCAACTTATATACATCTATATGAAAGCAAACTTACCTTTTTATATGAATAATTACCACTAATAATTCTACCTCTTATTAAAATACTACAGCTAATAGCTGCACTTGTGTGCATAAATATCCATCAAATAATTTATCGACATAAGGATTTTACTGTTCCATCTTTGTTCTAGGAATCTCAGACAGTTTGCATGGGATTTTTTTTTACATTTATCCTTACAAGGATCTTGGGGGGGAAAGGTGGAAATACTGTAGCAGATTTACATCTTGCGTAGGCAGTTATTTGAATCAGTGCTCCCAATTTGTTTAATATATTACTATCTATAATACAGTTATGAATACAACCATGACTTTGGTTTTTTTATATATTTTTTATTTTTTAGTATAATAATTCCATCTTCCATTAAACAGTGTGTCATCTGGGTACAAATATCTTTGGGCAGTAATAATCAAAGTTTACAACAGTATTCATTACATCAATATTAATTCTCTGATTTTACAATACTAATATTGAACATAATAAATATATTCACTTCTTCCTCTTAATATATCTTCTATATTTCATTAATCTTCTTTTATTTCCCTATTTCTAACTTCCATTTTTATTTTCTATCGATAAAATAATTCCCATGTTGTGTAGTATTCAGTTTGTTCTTTCTCCATAATTGCAAGTGTTAATCTATTCAGTTCTGCACATTGTAATATTTTCCTAATCACATTCTCATCTGTAGGGATCTGTTCACTTTTCCAGTTTTGTGCGAATACAGTTCTAGCTGCAGTTAATACATGAATAATTAGATATGCATTCCCCTTACTATAGATTTCAAGTAAATCCCTAACAAAAAAATTTCTGGTTTTAAATCTATGTGCTGTTTTATCATCTTTTTCAGCCACATACGTATTTCTGTATTTTTTTGCTTCTACGCATGTCCACCACATATGATAATAAGACCCAGGAATCTGGTGGCATTTCCAACATTTAGCTGATTTATCTTTAAACATCTTTGCCAACCTCGTCAACAACTATTTGTTTCTCTGAGTGTAATTCACAATAGTATAATGTGTTTAATATAGTTCACATATTATCTCTAATTTGTCTTTTTGGTAAGAAGCCATTTTGGTCCAAATGTATAAACTCGTTTAATAATTTTTTTAATCTTTCAGCCATGATTGATGCAAAAAAATTGCAACTGAGGAGGCTGCAACTGCCAATGAAAGAACATTGTGGAAGCATCTTAAAGCTAAAGACCAGTAACACAAGTAAGTACTTGTGTGTAGCTCTTTCAGTGCGTTAACAAGGTGTAAGTTCATGCAATTAAAAACTTCCTTTCTGTATCTCTTCTTTGTGCAGATCATTCATTAGAGCAGAGAAGTCTGTGCTGTGGAAGACAGACAACACTTTCATCGTTCTTCTATAAGTACTTGTGTGTAGCTCTTTCAGTGTGTTATTCTTATGTAAGGTGTAAGTGCATGCAATTAAAAACTTCCTTTCTGTATCCCTTCTTTGTGCAGGTGATTCATTAGAGCAAGGAAATCTGTGAATTTGAAGACAGACAACAAAGTCATCCTTCTTCTGTAAGTAGTTGTTTGTGCACGTCATTTATTAGGGCACTGTGGTCAGTGCCATGGAAGAAAGACAACACTTTCATCGTTCTTCTGTTTGTGTGTAGCTCTTTCAGTGTGTTATTCTTATGTAAAGTGTAAGTGCATGCAATTAAAAACTTCACAGATCTCTTCTTTGTGCAGGTCATTCATTAGAGCAAGGAAGTCTGTGCCATTGAATACAGACAACACCATCTTTCTGTAAGTACTCGTGTAGCTCTTTTATTGTGTACTTATTTTATTCTTATGTAAATAAGTGCACAAAATAATAAACTACCTTTTTGTATATCTTCTTTTTGTAGGTCATTCATTAGGGCAAAGAACTCACGCCCGCCGAGTCACATGACCAGGAAGCCACGCCCGCTGAGTCACGACCAGGAAGCCACACCCGCTGAGTCACATGACCAGGAAGCCACGCCCACCAGGTTACATGACCCAGAAGTCACGCCCACCAAGTCACATGACCAGGAAGCCACGTCCACTGAGTCACATGACCAGGAAGCCACACCCAAGTCACATGACCAGGAAGCCACACCCACAAAATAAGCCATGCCTATAGAACCGGTAGTAAAAAATTGTAGAACCCACCCCTGATGCCATATCAATCCCTTGATCATTCAGTTCTTGTTTAGTTTTGAGCTCCCCCTTTTCATTCAAAATATTTTTATATCTAACAATATTTCCCATGTTAACAACGTTTGGGTGAACCAGTGTTTCCATCATTGACAGCCAAACTGGTATCCTCAAGTAATGTTGCTCTCTGATTTTCTCCCATACTAACAATAGTGTGTTCCTGATATGTCTTTGGAAGTAACCATATATCTTACTTTTCCCATACCACAAGAAAGCATGCCAACCCAGTTGCAAATCATGTCCCTCCAAAATCAATAGTCTTGTATGCCTCAATACAATCCATTCTTTCATCCATGTTAATACCACTGCTTGATAGTACAACTCCCAGTTTGGTAGTCCAAAGCCTGCTCTATTTCTTGAGTCCTGCAGCATTTTTAAACTAATTCTTGCTTTTTTCCCTTGCCAGATATATTTTAGTATTATTTTATTAAATTCCTCAAAATATTTTCCCCCAATTTTATCGGAATTGTTTGAAATAAGTATAATAATCTGGGCAGTATATTCATTTTAATTGTAGCTATTCTTCCTACCAGTGATAGTTGCAAAGTTTTCCATTTTTCCAGGTCAACTTTAATTTGTTGCATCAGTTTATAATAATCTTCCTTAATTGTTACACATCTTGCTGTGAGCTGAATCCCTAAGTATTTTACTTCCTTAGTAATCTGAATATCTATTCTCTTCATTAACTTTTTTTTGTTTATCTGTTAAATTTTTCACTAAAATCTTAGTTTTCTCTTTATTTATTTTCAATCCTGCCACTTTACCATATTCTTCTATTTTTTAAATTAGTTTAGGCCGTTTCTTGTGGATCTTTCAAAATGAATACTAAATCATCTGCAAACGCCTGTAATTTATACTTTTCCTTTTTTATTTCCATACCTTTTATCTCTATATCTTGTCTAATATTTCTATTTAATACTTCCAGTTCAATATAAATAACGGGAGACAAGGGACATCCTTGTCTTGTACTTTTTTGATGCTAAACTTCTCAGTCGTATCTCCATTTACCATCAACTTTGCACTTTGTTTATAATATATTGCCTTAATCATATTAATAAATCTCTCCCCATGTCTTTTAGTTGTGCTAGCATAAATTGCCAGTTCACATTATCAAATCCTTTCTGTGCGTCTAGGAAAATCAATGCCATGTCAGGCTGGAAGCCATCTTTTGCATTGGGCCTTCAGGCCTGCCACATTTACTGCTGTGGGAAACTGGGAGATGGGATTGTATGGAGCAGGGGTGATATATAGTCATAATAACATTCCTTTCTCAGAAAGTCAAGGACATCTTGCCCTGCACCTGGAAGAGTGTGACTGGGAGGCATTTCCAGTTGGGACGGTGCTTTGATTGGATCATGTGATCGACATGTGGGTGCTGGGCAGGGGCTTGGACTTTCTTTTTGGTTGGGAAAACCTGGAAACTTTCAGATTCGGGATCCCCAGATGTGCCAATATGACATCTCTAATAAAATGGAACTTTGAGGAACTTCAAGCCTCGGAGTCTTCTTTCGTTGGGGGTGTTACTTGGAACCCTGACATGCTATTTGTTTCTTTGGATGCACTTCATAATACTCCAGTGTGTTTAAAATTATTCTCATATTATCTTTGATTTGTCTTTTAGGTAAAAAACCATTTTGATCTGAATGTATAAATTGATTTAAGAATCTTTTTAGACTTTCTGCAATTATTGAGGCATATATTTTATAATCAGCATTCAATAAAGATATCTGTCTATAGTTTTTTATCCGTTGTAAGTCAGAGTCTTCTTTCGGTATGAGAGTAACATATGCTTCCATCCATGAATTTGGTACTTTCACTTCTAGCAATAGTTCATTAAATACTTCCAGCATATTTTGTAAGTCTTTGTAGAGTTCTGCTGGTAGACCATCCAGACCCAGTGTTTTACCATTCTTTTGTCTCTTAATTGCTTCTGTTAATTCCATCATTGTTATGCGTTCATCTAACATAGCTTTCACTGTTTCAGGTACTTTAGGTAGTTCCACTTTTTCTAAATATAGTTTTATTTTACTTTTGAAATTGTCTCTTGATCATATAATTTTTCATAATAATTTTGAATCACTTTCTTTTTATCATCATTTTGATGGTGAAGAATTCCTTCTTCATCTATTAATTGTGTATCATTTTCTTTTCTTTTTCAATTTATTTGCCAACCATCTTCCTGGTTTATTTGTATTTTCAAAGAAATTTTGTTTAGCGCTTTTAATTTTTTGTGCTAATTCTTCTTTATCTATTAGGTTCAGCTTATGTTTTTAAAATTCCATTTGTTTTTTTAAGTTCTTTTTGTGGATATTTCTGTAGTTCTATCTCTAGTCTCTTTATGTACTTCTAATATCTTTTGACTTTGTCTCTTCTTTTTATTTTTCTTTCCCATATATGTTTATTTATTTATTTATTTTATTAAACTTTTATACTGCCCTTCTCCTGAAGGACTCAGGGCGGTGTACAGCCAAAGATAAAACCCACAACTATATAAAAATTAAAAGCAATTTAAAAATATTAAATAATTTGGCCAAAAAACTAAAATAGAAATAGAAACAACCCATTAAAATAGCATTTAGTCCAGCCCAGCTTGGTGAAATAATAGCATTTTGAGGGCACGGCAAAAGGTGCGAAGGTCAGGAATCCTATGGATCTCCGGGGGCAGCTCATTCCAGACGGCAGGAGCCCCCACAGAGAAGGCTCTCCCCCCGGGGGTCGACAGTCAATATTGTTTGACGAATGGCACCCTGAGGAGTCCCTCTCTGTGGGAGTGTACTGGTCGGTGAGAGGCTATCAGTGGCAGAAGGCGGTCTTGTAAGTATCCAGGTCCTAAGCCATGGAGCGCTTTAAAGGTGGCAACCAACACCTTGAATCACACCTGGAAGACTACTGGAAGCCAGTGCAGCTCGCGCAGGAGAGGTGTTACATGGGAGCATCGCAACGCTCCCATAATCACCTGCGCGGCTGCATTCTGGACCAGCTGGAGTCTCCGGGTGCTCTTCAAGGGGAGCCCCATGTAGAGAGCATTATAGTAGTCCAGATGAGAAGTGACGAGGGTGTGAGTGACCATGCATAAGGAGTCCCGATCCAGAAAGGGGCGCAACTGGTAGATCAGGCGAATCTGATAAAAAGCCCCCCTGGCCACAGCCGTCACATGATCTTCTAGAGACAGCTGTGCATCCAGGAGGACACCCAAGTTGCAAGCCCTCTCTGAGGTAAAGTCTCCCCCCCAATAGCCAGCGATGGAACCAGCTGGCTATATCTGGATGCCGGAAACCACAGCTCTCAGTCTTATAGCCTTAATGTCTCTGCTTTGTAGGTCAAATCTGTTCATTCCTCCCTCCTGCCGTATCAAACAGCCATAAATAGATGAATCTCCTCTTTCTCTGGCAGATCTATTTCCTCAGAGTTTGATAGAGGTGCTGGAAGAAGCAGGCACTATATATATATGTATATGTATATGTATATGTATATGTATATGTATATGTATATGTATATGTATATGTATATGTATGT
>JANHZT010006270.1:45077-55111 GCA_032468215.1 Stegonotus admiraltiensis
AGTTAAAGCACATTGTGTTTGTTTCATTCCACCTCCATTGTGGTGGTGTATAGAGCCAAAGATGTTAGAATTGTGTCCATGTCCCAATATTTCTGGACCTGACTGTATATGCTGACTGCTATATGCTGACTCTGTAAAACCGCTTAGGGAGGGCTGTAAAAGTACTATGAAGTGGTATATAAGTCTAAGTGCTATTGCTATATTATTAAGCATGGGCTACTTTCAAGAGTGATCCATCTCTTTATATCTTTCTAAAATTTTAGGAACTTTCCAAGTACATTAGAAGTTCTGCCATTTTTGAAGGCATTGAGGAATCTGATAAGGAAATATCTCTGAAATGATGACCCAATGATTTAAAGGTTACATGTAGCCCTCCATTTACAGCAGTTCATTTAGTGACCATTCAAAATTACAACGACATTGAAAAAAGTGACTTATGACTGTTTTTCACATTTACAACCATTGCAACATCTCTATGAACACATGATCAGCATTCAGACCCTTGGTAACTGACTCATATTTAGGATAGTTTCAGTGTCTCAGGGTCATGGGATCATCTTTTGTGACATTCTTACAGGCAAAGTCAATGGGAAAACCAGATTCACTTAACAATCATGTTACTAACTTAATAACTGCAGTGATTCACTTAACCACTGTGACAAGAAAAGTTGTAAAATGGGCAAAACTTAACAAATGTTTCACTTAGCAACAGAACTTTTGGGCTCAATTGTGGTTGTAAATCGACTTGTATTTAGTGTAAGTATAAATGTGAACCATTTCCTCTGCCTGCCCACCTATTCCTGTATCCAGAAGCTTCATATTTTTAACCTGTATTATAACCAGCACCTGGTGAACCTTGAAGTAAGGTGTCTTTTCTCCCTTTCCATCCCATATTACAGCCACTGGGAAAATCTCAAGATGCACTAAGCATCTGCAGCTTTTGCCTTCACAAGTAGTGATGTTTACTTGCAAGTAAAGCAACCCCTTTTTATAACAGGGCACTAACAGTCTTTTATTCACAGGGATAAACAAAAAATCAAATGTAATTAGTCCCAACAAACCTGGATTTATCCAAAAAATCTGAATTGCTTGCTGTATACTAGAAAATGAACGGTTGTCTGTGACAACCGGCCACTCCCAAACCCCTCCTATTTATTTCCTAGCCAGGGAGGGCTGGCTATTGTCAGCATCTGGGTCTCCCTGAGAGCTGGCTTACTGCTTTCCTTTGCTCTCCTCTCTTTTCCTCTCTGCGCATGCATCTGGGATGGGCCCCATCTGTTCCTCCCTCTCACTCAGCTCAGGCCCTGAAGACAGGTGCCTTTCCACCTGGGTGAGGATGGCAGGCCCAGGCTCTGCCTCTGCCTCTGATGCTGTTTCCTTATCAGAGCCTTCCAAAGTCTGTGAAGCTGGGCCCAGGCTCTCCCTCAACCACCTCCTCGTCTGACTCTGCTGCCTGCTCTGCTGGCAGCCAATGGGCCACAACAAGCATTACCAGTAATATGCCAAAACTTGTCAGGTGATTGCAGTTACAGATGGTTTCATTCATTGTTCTTTCTTTTACCACACAACCTTCAGAATTCCAACTGCCTTGGCCACCTGCCAAATATTAAAATACTTCTATTATCATATTGTAAGCAATATAGTTTTTAACTAGCTTAGATAACATAAATGAAGTCACATGATTGTGAAACATACCATTTTTATTGAAATCCCAGAAGGCACATCTTAAAGTAAAATTCTCCTGATTGGAAGAGAAAAAAAACCTTAGCTACATACTGTATGATCCATATATTAAAAAGAAGCAGCACTTGTTTGCTTAGATGTAGGTACATCTATCACTTCAGACTGTTCCCGTAGGTCTACAAGGAATTTTAAAACACCACAGAAACTCCCTACAGAGTTTGCTCAGGTAAATTCTCTGAATCAGAACCCTAATTTACTCCTGTTTTTACAAATAGAAAGTACCAAGAATAAACCATGAGGAACTGAGTGTATAAGTGTGTTCTGGACACTTGTCAAAATATGGAAAGGATCAAGCAGCTTTTGAACCTTATACAAGAAGGCTTATAAACAGTGGTGGGATTCAGCGGGTTCTGTCTGGTTCGGGCGAACCGGTAGTGGTGACTGCGGGAGGCTCCACCCACCCGCCCAGACGTAATGCGTGAGCACGCACACACTCACATTTGCGAACCGGTAGGGAAGGTAAGTGAATCCCACCTCTGCTTATAAAATCTCTTAGTAATGCAAAGAAAAAAGAGTGGAAATTGACCTTTTTATTAGTAGTATAAATATGAATATACAGCCTCAGTTTAAAAGGACATATCTGCCTACATTGTGTCAGAATGACAACATACGGTAATTAGGAGGTAAATTGTACACAATATTATTCAGCTACATTAATAAAAAATATCTAAACATTCAGATAGCTAAAATGATTAATTTCTGAAATGAAGCATAAGAAAATAAAATATAGTGTGCAAATTGGTACCTGATTAGGCCTAATATTTTGTAGCGTGACAGTCACATTTGTCTTCAAGTTGTTGACTAAAAAGTTAGCAATACTTGATGATATAACATAACTGAACAACGACAAATTTTTCAGTGTAGAATCCTGTGAAATGCAACCATGTATATTATTATTAATTAAGTATAATAATGTTGATTACTAGAAACAATAGATTATATTTAAAAATTTCAAGCATGCTTTGAAACTATAAAAATACCTGGAATAGAGTTGTTTTTTTAAAGAAGTTAAATGTAATTCTAGAAGCTATATGCTTATCTTGACGTGACAATTCTGCCATTATTGAAGATGGAAGTGTAATGGCTCCAATAATACTTGATGGCACTTCAATTCCAAGGGTAACCTTTAAAAAAAAAAAGACATTTCCTCCCCAAAAAATAGATAATGAATTTTTGTACTCTGTATAATAGATTAACATTAATGCAATCGAGACAAGCATCCATTCTTGAGGCATGAAAAGCAGGCACATAATTGTACTTATTTTTATCCCATTTTTATTATTCTTTATAAAAAACTCAAGGTGAGGAACATACTTAATATTCTTTCTTCCTCATATTTCCCCATTACAAGCCTGGGGGGTGGGGGAGGGCAGGCTAAGAGAAAGTGAGAGAAAATCACCTTTCATGCCTGAGGCAGGACTAGAACTCATGGGTTCTGGCCTGATGTCTTAACTACTAGACTGAACTGGCTCATGAAAATTTGTTTCCTCTTGCAAAGTGATCAACAATGCTTCTCTCTCCACTTCCTTCCTAGCAGCAATTAAAACATACAGGTTTTTCAGGTTTAAAAGTTTACCTGTTATACTTATTGTTACTTTTCACAGAAGACAAAAAGTGCATTAGCAACCATTCAGTTACAATTAACCTCCAAAAAAAGGTACTTTGGACCCAGATTTGAAATTTCAATGATCACACCCTACCCCACTTAGGTGACTGCATTTTTAGCACTCAGCAAGTGGCCTGCATTTACAACTATCTGCAGTGTCTCACAGTCATATGACTGTGATTTACAATGTTTTGGGTTTTTTTTTTGCTGAAAACTAGTGTTTGTTTTCACTTAATGGCAAAAATTTTGCTGAATGACCATTGCATTTATTTGATGACCATCACATTTGCTTAACTACTGCAAATAAGGTTGTAGTCAGGCATGGTGTGACTACATGGTGTGATGACCACAAGTTATAATTGTAATTCTGGGCTCAATTATAGTCATAAGTTGAGGGCTACCTGTATTATATTCTTTGAAAACAAAAACCCAGCTGGGGCTAGTTAAATAGACATACAGGATGTATTCACAATCAAGTACACCAATGCACCCATCTGCATCAGCTCATACAATGTACAGATCCTATACTTTTAATTTTTAACTATTTAAAAGTCAATTTAATTTGAAGTGGTTTATGAGACTTGCATAAAATACATGCCTAATTAAAAATGAGTTGTATTTATTTGCTCTTCTGATACATCTTTAGCTTAGGGGACTTTGGATTTACTAACAAATTCTCCACCAGGAAGGAAACAACATTCAGGAATGGGTTAACTCTGTCTGTTAGCTCAGGGGTCCCCAATCTTTTGGACCTCAGGGACCACCAAGTTCATAATTTTAAATTTCGCGAACCACTAACACGAATCCAGCGTGCTGCTTGCTGAAGCACCTGGACTCCCAGTGATGGGATGGGGTCCTTCAGGCACTCTCCCTCCTCTCTCTCTCTCTCATTCTCTTTTTCTCTCTCATTCTCTCTTTCTCATTCCCTCTCTTTCTCTCTCCCCCTCTCTCTCTCCCCCACTCTCTCTCTCATTCTCCCTTTTCTCATTCTCTCTCTCTCATTCTCTTTCTCTCTCCCCCCTTCTTCATTCTCTCATTCTCTCTCTCCCACACTCTTTCTCTCATTCTTTCTCTCCCCCTCTTTCTCTCACTCCCCCCCCCAATCTCTCTCTCTCATTCTCATTCAAGGGCTGGAAGAAGTGTGGGAGCAAAGCACTACTTGAACTTGCACAGCATGAGCTTTCACCTTGGTATATTTGCACCAGCCGATGGTGCAAGGCAGCCCTCGTCTCCTGCCGCTTGGGACTCAGAGAAGTAAATGGTGACTGGTTCGGAGAGCAGCCGGATTTTGCTCTCCATCTTCCCACTTGTGCCGCCCCCTTCCCCACCACAACAGCACCATTCATTCTGAACGGAGAAAGCTGCGCTCCTTTTTCCGTATTGCACCACCTGCAAAAATGCAAAAATACGAAAATTTCTCTGCGGACCACTAGTTGGTGACCACTGTGTTATCTGATGGACTGAGTCTGCAAAACTGTTAAGGCTGTTGCTTGCCAGCTTTTTTAGACTCAGCAAGCTGGACAGACGTGTTTATTAGAGCTGTCCATTTCTGATTGTTTTTTCTGCAGGAAAACTTCCTTTTTTATTTATTTTAACTTTTCTACTAGCCTTGTATTTTTCTAATTGGTTATTTGGATTCCAGCGTGAAGGGCGACTTAGCCCAAGCCCGCTGAAGGCTGCTGGGGCAGCAGAAGGTCTAGAAGGGATGAATATGACCTCTGGGTGGCACTCACAGGTCTGTATTTACACCCTGAAATGCCGATCAGCAAGGGGACTCGAGGATTCAGTCCCATTTGCAGTCAGGCAGTGTCCACGAGCCTGGCTCTGTTGCACTAGCCTACAGAGTGCGCAGGATCGGCACCAAAGAAGCCAATAGAGGCAGCGCCCACAAGCATGGCTCTGTAGTGCTGTCCTCTCAGTGACCATGAGTGGTGAAGAAGCTTCAGAGGGACTGCAGTGGCCATTTTGAACCTCGTGGAGCAGTGGCAGCCATTTTGGAGGCAGCTTGGAGGTACAGCGGTCATTTTGGGAGCCTCGTGGAGGCTTGGAGGATATTATTGGGACCACAGCTGGCTCTTGGGAGCGAAGTATCTCCTGCTGCTCTATCAAACCGAGTAAGACCGGCCCTTGCAGAGGTCACTGGCATAATTTCTTTCCCTGATGGGGTGTTCATGTGCTTGCACCGCGACACTGGGCCCCTAGATTAACCATCCCGCGCTGTTTGCCTGTGGGGGAGGCACTTGGGGGTTGTTTACCCTGCCATGTTCCCACTTTTATTGGCTGGCATTTATTTCCACTGAGAGTTCGTGGGGCTCAGGGAGCATTAATCTTGGTAGTTTTTTTACTGCCTTTTTTTCTTTTTTGAATTTAAAAAACAAACTTTATTTAACTTAAAAAGATAAAAAATATACAAAATATTCACAACCGTAAAATTGCCAAATACAATACAAATCACAACAAACTAAATATATGTATATATATATATATATACATATATATAGACAGTGACTTATTTCCTCTTTTATCTTAATGACGGTGCATAATTATTGCTTTTATTTTTATTATTATTTTATTAGTATAAATATTAATACAATTTCATAAGTCTCAGATCAGTAGTGTACATAGATATTTTGTTATTCTTAAATTAAATTCTTTACATATTCCCAACTATTATCTAATACTATTAATATATACATTTATCATTAATTCTTAATTAATTAGTGTTAATTCTTTCTAATATCATTTATAGCACATATATATTCACATATATATAAACCCTTGTGTTTTTCCTGATCTGCCTCCCCGGGAGAAAGCCATTTTGGTCACTATGTATCAAATTGTTCAAAATTGTTTTTAGCCTTCCCTCTATCACACTCATAAAAATTTTATAGTCTACGTGCAAAAGGGATATAGGTCTATAATTCCTCATCATCTTTAAGTCTGTATTTTCTTTTTGGAATAAGAGTAACATACACTTCCCTCCATGATTCCGGTATCTCAGCCTTTGTCAGTGCCTCATTACAAATCTTTAGTAGTTTTGGTAGAAGTATTTCTTCTAGGATTGAGTTTTTATATAATTCTCCCGGAAGTCCATCTGGTCCGGGTGACTTGTTTATTTTAAGTTTAGAAATTGCTGCTTTCAAGTCCTGCATTGTGATTTCTTTGTTAAGGCTCTCTCTCTCATCTTCTCTAATCACGGGGAGATCTACTTCAGATAAATATTGGTTGATAGTTCCCTTTAATACTTTCTCCTCTTTATATAAATCCGCATAATAGTCATGTGCAACCTCTAGTTTCTCATCTTCCTTGCTCACAATATTTCCTGCTGGGTCCTCCAGTTGATAAATAAACCCCTTCTCATTTTCCTTTTTTATCCTGTAAGACAGCCACCTACCCGGTTTATTCGCATTTTCAAAATAGTATTGTTTTGTTTTTTTTATCTTATAAGCCAAATTTTCTTGATCTAAGATGTTTAATTTATGTCTCGTAATCATCCAATTTTCTTTGGCTGCTTCATCCCCTGGATTTTGTTGTAGGTTTTCCTCTACATTCTTTAACTCTGCTAATAGATCTTTTTGTATCTTTCTCCTTTCTTTGTTTTTTCCTGCCCCATATGAAATCACTAAACCTCTAATGTAGGCCTTCATTGTATCCCAGATAACTCCTTGTTCCATTGGTTCCCTTTCATTAATCTCAAAGAAAATTTTTAGTTCCCTCTTCACTTTCTCCAAATTTTGTTCATCTCTCAGAAATTGTGTATTTAACCTCCATCTCTTGTTTTTTCTCACATGAGAACTTTTCCATTTAACTTCCAATGGGCTGTGATCTGCCCAAACATTGGGCATAATCTCGGCAGACGCAATTTCTGTCCCTAACTTTCTGCTTACCCACATCATATCAATTCTAGACCATGATTTCTTGGGGCAAGAATAATACGTGTATTGTTTTTTGTCTGGGTGTAAAGTTCGCCAGATATCCACAAGGTTTAGTTCATCCATCATTTCAAAAAAAGTTTTTGGTAAATTTCCCCTTTCTTTCGCTTGTTAGCGCCTTTATGATCCAACTTTGCATCCACCACCCCATTAAAATCGCCAATTATACATATGTTATTATGATCCATGTCGCTTATTTTCTCACCTAATTTTTTGTAAAATTCTCCCAATTTCTTATTAGGGGCATATATCGCTATCAGTAATATTGGGTGGCTTCCTCTCACCACTTCCACGGCTAGTATCCTACCCTTGGGGTCAGCATATTTTAAATCCGCAGGAATTTCCTTCTTAATATATAAGGCCACTCCTCTCTTTTTCTTCTCTGCTAGTGCAGTATAAATTTTCCCTAACTTTTTATATTCTAAATATTTTCCTTCTTTTTTTATGTGTAACTCCTGAAGACACAATATATCCGCTTTCTGTTTAGCTAACTTTGAAAAAAAATTCCTTCTCTTTTTATAATCCATTAACATTTATTGATAGTAAAGTCCAATCCTCCATATCTCAACTGTTGTTGTCTTTAGTTTTTGTTTTCTCTCGCTGTCTTTTGTGGTCTTAATCTCTTCTTTATCTCTTTATCATCTTTATCCTCAATCTCTTTCTCCTCCATGGATTTATCTACACTTTTCCTCTGTCGGGGGTCTTCTTTTTTCTGCGTCGCTATTTCCAGCTCCTCCTTGCTGCTTTGGTCCTCCTCAGTCCCTCTCAATTGATCCAAGAAGTCCTGTGCTGTTACCAGGCTATCTATTTTGATTTTTTCCCCCTGCCATGAGACCAGCATGCCTTCTGGCAGGATCCACCTAAAAATTTCTCTTGTTAAGTTGCATCGCCAAAAACCTATAGTCCCTTCTTAGCTCTCTCACCTTTCTTGGGACCTGCTTTAAAACGACGATCTCTTTCCCTTTATAAATCATTGGTTCCTTTCTTACTATGTTATATAGAATATCTTTAACTTTCTTTCGAGCAAACCTTATATGCACTTCCCTGGGCAGTTTGTTTCGTCTCGCATAATTTGTCTGTACTCGGTAAATCTCATCCATTTCTTTAATCATATCTTGTCTGTCCTGTTGTAAAGCCTCAGCTAATAATCCTGCCATCACTTGGCCCAGGTCCTCCTTCCTATCCTCAACTACATTTTGAAAGCACAGATAAAAGGAAGCTCTATCCATTTCTAATTGGATAATTGATTCTTCCAGCTCCCTGTTCTGTGTCATGAGTTTTTGATCCACCGTGTCTATGTTCCTCTCATTTTGCTCAATTTTGGTTTCCATTGTTTTTATCTTTTCTTCATTAGAGCGAATTGCCTCCTGGATATCTTTCATTTTCTGATCAATGGCACCGATGTCTGATTTTAACTCTAAGTGGTTATTGCTTATCTTCTCTTGCATCATGAGCATCGTGTCCTGGATCCCAGTCAATGTCTGTTGTATTGCTTGTATTGCCGGTATCGCCGCCATTTTTTCTGTCTTTGTTAATCCCTCATTTGACTTCTGCATTGCTGGTGATGCCATCGTTATTGTAGGGTTTGATGTCATTTTTTTCGCTGATTTAAGTGTAGCAGACGAGAGACTTGTCATCTCCTTCAAAATCTTTCTCTGTTCTCTTACTATCTTTTCAATATTTCGCCAGATTATCATCCACTAAATTTACTCTAAATATCCCAAACTTAGATGTTCTGACTTTGATATATTGCCCTACATATAACTACAAATATACAGTAAATATATATATCAGTTGATCAATTCAAAAATTAATTAAATATATATAATTCTTAATATTAAAAACAAATATCACTATTGTCATCAAATCTACACAATATTAGATAAGCATATAATTAATTAATTATAAAGTTTCTATGGATAAAAGCCCTAAATATCTCTTATATATAAATGAGAATATCTATCTAAAAAAGGAAATATATTGAATTAATTGCTTTGTTGATAATAGTAGTTTTAATTAACTATAATAGAGAAAGAGGATAGAAGAAAGGAAATCCGACTTCAGACAGTAAAAGTTATCAAAATGTAAATATATAGAAAAACTATATATAAGTACCGATTCTCAGCTCCACCGGACTAAACAACGACAAGCTCCATAAAACACTCAAATCCCAGTTAAGTTGGTAGAAAATGATTTAATGCTGGTCAGTAGTTCCAGATGGACAACAGATTCCTTATGGAAATGAAGTTAGCGCTGAGAGAATTGACTCTACAGCGTCTCTTATATCGCCAATCCCCCGCAAATATCACACACCCCAACCGCCAAGCAGCTGTGTAAGAGTTAATAAATAGCACATCATCATACAGCGACCCAGAGGAAAATCCTCAGAACAGTAAACACCCGCACCCGCAGGTAAGTAACGACCTCGCTGACGCCCCATCACCCGTGCCCGACCGCCTAAAGCCAACCCCCCCTTGGGAGAGCCAGGACTCAAACGGAGAACAAAGGACAGGATTCATGACATTGCCCCGGATCATTGTGTCGTGTGACGGGCGCGACAGGCGGCTCCCCCTCACCAGTGATCCTTCTGCAAAATAGAGAACAATAGTTAGCCACGGGACCCGGTTTCTGTGGATACCTAGTATGGAACCGGCGAAGAAGACGGTTCGCATTAAGGTTGTCTATAGGCAACCAGGACGCTTCCTCCCATGGATAACCCTTCCACTGGACCATATACATCAACTTGCCCCGAT
>JANHZT010006270.1:55211-72444 GCA_032468215.1 Stegonotus admiraltiensis
TTATAAGCTATAGTTAATCCTCTCACATAAGCCTTAGTTGTATCCCATAAATTCTGGAGGGAGGTATGGTCTTTTGTATTATCTTTAAAAAACAATTCTAATTCCTTTTCCATGTATTCGATATATTCCTTTTCTTTCAATATCTGTGTATTCATCATCCATCTACTCTTTTTTCTCTGCTGTCTTTTCCATATCAACATTACTGGGTTGTGGTCGGCCCAATTGTTTGACATTATTTCTACTATTTCTATTTCTTGTATCAATATTTTAGTTACCCATGCCATATCTAATCTGGACCAGGACTTATGGGGATTTGAATAATATGTAAAATTCTTTACTTCTGGGTTGTAAAATCTCCAACTATCAACTAAATTTAATTCCTCTACTAAATCCATAAAGGTTCTAGGCAGTACATTTTTCTTCTTTTTATTTCTCTGATCACTTTTATAATCCTTTCTTACATCCATAATTGCATTAAATTCGCCAATCAAACACACATTCTCCATTTTTTGTTCTATTATTTTTTCATGTACTTTTTTGTAAAATTCCGTTTGTCCACTATTTGGCGCGTATATAACCACCAATAAAATACTTTTATAATTAAATTTTACCTCTACCATTAATATTCTTCCTTCTAAATCTACATATTTTAAGTTACTCTCTATTCCATCTTTAACATATACCACAATCCCTCTTTTTTTCTCTTCTGCTAGTTCTGCAAATGCTTTGCCTACTTTCTTGTATTGTATATATTTTTCATCTTGTTTTCTTATGTGTACCTCTTGGAGACACACAATGTCTGTTTTTTGTTTCAAAATTTTTCTTAGAATTTGGTGTCGTTTGGCTGGTGAATTAAGACCATTTACATTCAATGATAAAATTTTTAAATTTTGTTCAATTCCTTAGTGTTTTTCCTGTTGTTTCTTTCTTACTACTTCCTGTCCTTTTTCTTGGCTCTTGTTTGCACTCCTTCTTCTTCCTGAATTTCTCCTTCTTCCTCTTTATCTCCTTCCTTTGGCTCTTTTTTTTGTTCTTGTCTCTGTTTTCCTTTGGTATTCCATTCCAACTCCTCTCTCCTACTACTTGATGCTTTTATGCCCGTCACTTGATCATGCAAGCTCTGTGCTTTGTTTTGTGAGTCCACCCTTATTTTCTTCCCCTGCCACGTTACCAACATTCCTTCTGGTATTATCCATCTGAAAGGTATATGCCGCTTATTTAGTAGTGTGGCTAGGAACCAATATTCCTTTCTCAGCTCCCTTATTCTCTTTGGGACTTGCTTCAACGTGATTATTTCTTTACTTCTATAAAACATAGGATCATTTTTCATTATTTTGCATACACTGTCTCTAACTTTCTGTCTCATGAATTTTACGTGCACCTCCCATGGTAATTTGTCTTGTCTGGCATAATTTGTGTGGACTCTGTAGACTTTGTCCAACTCGTTTATTATTTCATCTTTCTCTCTTTGAAGAGCCTCCACTATCACTTCTGCCATTACTAACATTAAATCCTCCTCTCTATCTTCAACCATGTTCTGGAAGCGTAGGTAAAATGTAGCCCTCTCCATCTCCAAATGTGCCACAGTATTTTCCAATTCTTTGTTAAGTCCCGTCACTTTCAAATCCAAGGATTCCAAACTTTCTTCCGTCAGTTCTGTTTTCTTTTCTATAGCTATTATTCATTGATCATTTTTTTGAATAATTTCTTGTATCGAGTCCATCTTTTCGTCTATCTTTTGAATGTCACTTTTTACTTCTCTTTTAATCTCGTCCATATCTCTCCTTGTTTCTTCATGATTTTTGGTCATGCATTCCTGCATTTTAATCATAGTCTCTTGGATTGTTATCAATGTGGCCTGCATTATTGGCATACTTAAAGTGGGAGGCTGTTTCTCTGCTGAAAACATTCCTTCTAGGGTCCTCTGTGCCACTGGGGAGGCTGCTGGTCCAATCCATGTTGAAGTGGTTTTCTTTCCTGTTTTCACTGTAGTTGTAGTGGTGCTAGTCATCTCCTTTAATATTTTGTACTGTTCCACTAAGATTTTATCTATTTTCTCCCAAATCACCATCCACTTTGCTATACAGCTTCTTTCCTTTCCCTCCCTTCACTTCACTATCCTCTTAATATATTACAATACTGGATTAGTTACTAAATTTCTACTTGAAAAGAACAATTCCTTAATACCTTAATAATTACTCTAATATCAACATTCCTATATAATTACTAAATACTAATTATTCATTTAGTTCATTTAGGGGAGTTAATCAATTACAAAAAAATATAATATTAACTTTTACTTTTTACTTTAAATAATAAATAAGTAATGAAAAGTAAGGGTACCGAAAGAAGAGAAAGGAGAAAACAGAAAGGGAGAGAAGAAAATATCTCAATCTTAAAAGGTTAATAAATAATTAAGAGACAATTAATAATACTTTGCTATAATTAATTATAGGTACAAAATTTAAATAGGTATCAATATAAATATAGATTATATATAAATGTAAAAATATGTAGATATATATATATAGCTATAGATAATAATTTGCTACTAATTAAATATAATTACCAAGTAAGTCCCAAAATGCAAAGATTCCTCTAACAATGTATAAATTTATCAGTAAATAAGTTATGTAGCCAAAAGTTCACTGTGTTTCCAGGGACTTCTGGCAGTGATGTGGGGCCGAGGCAGCACGGGAAAAGATCGCTCCATTCCCAGTGCCGATTTTCTAACGTTTTGGTGTCCTTTGTGGGCGAAGATCAGTCCTGGTGGGACTGGTAATAAGGAGGGGAATCTTCAGAGGAGGCGAGGAGAGGTGCGGTCTCCCACCACACCAAGAAGGACCCTCAATCCAAACTTAGAAGAAGGCAGCCGGTGCGGCTGACTCAGAGGCCTGACACCCCGAATGAGAACAATGGGAAGCAGAAGAGTGAGTACGGTGTGAGAATTGGCAGTGAGAGCAGAATACAAAGGATTTAAACCTTTTTTGTTGAATGATTGATAAAGAGGAAGGAGTTGGATTTCGGAGGGGTAGTGGGCTGAAAGAAAGACTCAGAGAGCGAATGGGCGGCAAACAACGAGGAGAGCAAAAGTGAGGTAGGCAAACTTCAGACCAGCTGAGAAATACTGGAGGACTGAAACATTGAACGTGGAAAGCGGGTGATACAGGAAGCTGGGAAAGAGAAGTGAACTGGACATAAGGTTCTATTTCTATCTATTTCTATCCCCATTTTAGCTGCCCCAATGGAAAGAAAAAGGTGGATTGGCAAAAAGTAAAAGACGCATATGAGTGACAGTGCTGATTAGAGATCACCATATTGGATTACTTCGGACCAGAAGCTTGAAGTGTGAAAGAAAGGCTATAGTTGAAATACACCTGATTTTTTAAAACGTATAAAATCTAGAAACATACTGCCTTTTTTTTTCATTGGGCCTATATATATCATTACAGAGTTCCATGATGGCCTCTTCAGCTTCAGGGTCTGCCTGATCCAGATCAGGGTCAGCAATTACTGGCCATGACAGTGACCCCAGGGAAGGACCTTCTGGTACCGTTTGCCCTGAGGGAAGTAGGGTTCGCTCCAGCACAAGGCAGCAATCTTCTAAATATTCTCAAGCTTCCTCAAGTGGGGCTAAAGAGAAACACACAGCCATTAATGTGCCCCCGCACAAAGTGCACAAGGAGTCTGGCAGGAAGGGGAAAAGTCACTTGAGCAAGGAGGTCCCTAGGCCCCAGATTTCACCTGAGAGGCTTCTGACCCTACCTGCTATTCAGGAGGAGGTTCCATCAGATGCTTGGTCTCCAGATGAGGACACAGCACAGGCACCTGTTTCTGCTAGCAGCAGTGAATTGCTTTTTGGTCCAATGCCTGCCTTGGAGCCATCTGTTCTCACTGAGGAACATCAGATCCAGCACAGGGTTTCCTCTGCTGAGGTACCTTTTAGGCCTACTTCTGCTCCCTTGGGGTCTGCTTAGGCATCTGATCCTCACATTCCTGCCAATTTGCCTGATCTGATTTCTTCTGCCATCAGTCAGGGCATTGAAGCAGGTATGCTACGGCTTTCGGCTACTATGGCTTCCAATTTCTCCAGGGCTCAAACCATCCACCATAGCCATCAGGACCCAGGAGCTTCTTGATCCTTCCAAGATCTGGAAGGTTATGCAACTTCTTCCAGTCAGGCCTCCCTCTCAGGAGAAGAGATGCAGCGTGATAGCGAGCTTTCAAAGGATGAAGGTCTTATGCCTGACCAGCCAGCCTTTGTTGTCCTTTTCCAGCCTCACCTTTTCCGGTCTTTGCTTTATAAGGCCAAGGTGACAACCCGACAGGGCACAGTGCAATCAACTCCTGGTACTGTTTTGGATCCCACTGATCCAGCAAATCCCTTGATTGTAGAACCCACAGTTGAATCTGAAGACGTTCCAGCTCCCAGACTTTTTCTGGATTTGGTGCATCGTCAGTGGGTCTCTCCTGGATCAGGCCCTCTTCCCAGCAGTTTAGACAGACATTTCTACAATATTGGTTCAGATATGGCTAAGTCTTTACAGGTTCCAGTAGTTGACTCTCCCGTGGCAGCACTGTCATCACAGGCCTCATTACCAAGTCCTCCAGAGGAACACCTGCGTCCAGAGGATAAGAGATCCGAACAAGCTCTGGTCAAGAGTCATCAGGCTTTGGCCTGGGCGGCTAAGGTGACCTCTGCTGCATCCTTTTTCAATAGGGCTTCATTGCTCTGGTTACGTCAATTGCAGGGCTGTCTGCCAGTCACTGACACCCACTCACACCAAGATATCAATAAGATCATGGTAGCGGTGGAATTTTTTGCCGATGCAACGCTAACTGCATCTTGCTTCTCGGCCAAAGCAATTGGCTTTGCTGTTACGGCTCGTCGCCTCCTGTGGCTTCGCCAGTGGCAGGCTGATGCTAGGACCAAGTGGCATTTGGCTTCTTCCCCGTATAAAGAGGATAAATTATTTGGAGAAGCTCTTGGCCCCATTCTTGTGGAGTCTCAAGACAAACACAAGGTTATGACTAATTTGACCAGACAGGCAGAGGCCCACCCAGGGCCTTATTTTCATCCTTCTACCTTTCGGGGAGCGGACAGTGGTTTTGGGGGACAATGTTCACAGAGACCCTTTTCTTTCAGACAGGGCAACAGTCAGGACAGACAGAGCAGACAGGGGCAGCGTTATCCTCCCAAATGGCCCTTTTGGGGGGGACCCCTATCGACGATCCAAATGACTGCTCATCCGATCCTCCCATTGGGGACCGGCTGGCTCTCTTTGCTGACAAGTGGGAGGACTTCACATTGGACTCTTGGGTCAAGGAGACAGTAAGGTCGGGCCTCTCCCTGGAGTTCCTTTCCAGCCCCCCCGAGGATTTTTGTCCACTGTCCCGTTTCTCATGATCAGGCCAGAAGGCTTCTTATGGAGTCAGCCATCAAACACTTACTGGACATTCAGGCGGTTCAACCAGTTCTGGTGGTGGAACACGGTCAGGGATTTTATTCCCAGCTGTTCCTGGTGCAGAAGTCCTTGGGAGGCTGGAGGGTGATTTTCGATCTCAAATCCTTGAACCAGTACATTATTTACCGCAGGTTCAAGATGCAATCTCTCCAGACCATCTTGGAGAGCGTCAGGAGGGGCGATCACTTTGGTGGATCTTATAGAGGCTTACCTGCATGTCCCCATCCATCCCGGGTTCAGGAAATTCCTCTGGTTTCACTATGCAGGGAAACATTATCAGTACCAGGCGTTGCCCTTTGGCCTGTCCTCTGCTCCGAGGGTGTTTACCAAACTGATGGCAGCCCTGGAAAGCCATCTCCAGACCTTCCCGGTTTGGATACAGTTTTATCTGGACGACATCCTCATCCAGTCCAGTTCAGAACCCCAGGTCTGGCAGGACCTGAGGGTCACTATTCAGTTTCTTCAGGACCACGGGTTTTCTGTCAACAGAGCCAAAGTTGTTGATCCCAACAACTCGCTTGCTCCACCTGGGGCAATAATCGACACAGTGGAATCAAAAGCGTACCTGTCACCAGACTGCCAGGCCAGTCTGAAGGAACTGGTAATCCACATCCTGGAGGATTGTACATCATCCCTGTTTCTTCTTTCTCAACTGTTGGAAAAGACGGTCTCTTGCTTCAGCATCATTCCCTGGACCCATCTCCATAGCAGGGCTCTGCAGTGGTTCCTGCTTCTGTTCCAACGGTCCCACCAGAGCACATCTCTTGTGTGGTGGTTCCGCCAGAGGTGCTGGCATCCCTTTCTTGGTGGAAGTCAGAACCTCAACGTATCATCCTGACTACTGATGCCAGCCTCTTCGGATGGGGAGGCCACCTCAGCTCACACATGACTCAAGGTCAGTGGTCCCCAGTAGATCTGACACACAACATCAACTGGTTGGAGCTCCGAGCTGTTCATCTGGCGCTCCAGAGTTTCACAGATCTTGTGTTGGGGAAGGACGTTTTGGTTCTGACGGACAACGTGGCTGCCAAGGCTCACATAAATCACCAAGGGGGGACACGGTCCTGGGCTCTCATGCAAGTGGCTGAGCAGTGATTCTCTGGACAGAGTCTCATCTATCTTCCATCCGGGCAGACCACATTTCGGGAGTGGCGAACATCCAGGTAGACTGGCTCAGTTGGACACAAATAGATCAGGCGGAGTGGCATTTGGTCTCTGTTCCAGGAGCTGACAGCACGTTTCGGCCGGCCAGTGGTCAACTTGTTCGGCACACGGGAAAACCATCAAATACCGAGGTTCTTCTCCTGTTTTCCAAGCCAGGGGGCGGAATCTGTGGACGCACTGCGTAGTCCCTGGCCATCAGGACTCCTGTATGCCTTTCCTCCTCTTCCCCTGATTCCCAGGGTGATCCAGAAGATTCTGGAAGAGGAGGCAGAGGTTGTGCTTCTGGCCCCTCACTGGCCCAGGAAGCCGTAGTTTGCAGATCGTGTGGCCCTATCAGTGGATTGCCCCTGGGCTGCTGCGGGACAGGATCTCCCTCTCCCAGGGGGCATTGGTTCACCCAGATCCTCAGTGGCTCCAACTGACTGCTTGGCACTTGAGTGGAGCCTCCTGAGGGCTGACAATTTTTCTCCCGAAGTCATTGCTACTGTACAAGCTTCCCACAGGGATTTCACCAAGTGAATTTATAATGCTACTTGGAGGGCATTTTGTACTTGGTGCAAAAAAGGGGGTCTGGTTCCCACTGAGGTTTCTGTGACTCACATATTGGATTTTCTGCAGAAGGGTTTGGGGGGGCTGGTCTGGCTCCCAATACCCTTCAGAGGCAGGTGGCAGCCCTTTTTTCCATTCTGTCGTGTGGAAACTGGGAATCTCTGTCCAAACATCCAGTGGTTCGTCGGTTCCTCCGGGGGGCAACTAATCTCCAGCCTCCTGTGGTTCACCAGTTCCTTACATGGGACTTGAACAAGGTCTTGACCGCCCTCACCCAAGGTCCCTTTGAGCCTCTCCGGGAAGTTAGTTTAAAATACCTTTCCTATAAGGTAGCATTTTTGGTAGCCATCACTTCTGCTCAGCGCATATCTGAGCTGGCGGCTCTGTCCATTCGAGGAGACCTTTGTGTTTACCATGCAGACAGGGTGATTTTACGCCTGGACCCTACGTTTCTTCCCAAGATCAACACATGGTTTCACAGGGCTCAAGAGTTAGTTCTGCCAAATTTTTGTTCTGCTCCTTCACACCATTTGGAGCACAGTTGGCATACCTTAGATGTTCGGAGGGCTCTCTGCCTCTATGTTAAATGGACTTCTCCTCTAAGGAAGACAGTGTCTCTTTTTGTCTCTTTTCAACCGGCTTCGCTCGGTGGCAGAGTTTCATCCTCTACCTTAGGTAGATGGATTAGGGCATGTATTTCTATAGCCTATGAGGACCAGGCTGGACCTGTTCCTCGTCACATCACAGCCCATTCTACGCAGTGTGGCTACTTCAGCAGCCTGGGCTACCCAGGCTTCACTGGAAGAGGTTTGCAGGGTGGCCACTTGGTTTTCTCCTTCTCCTTCTCCTTTTGTTCATCATTACAAGTTGGATACTTTTGCCTCAGCTGAGGCGGCATTTGGCAGACGGGTTCTACAGAGGGTTCTTTCAGATCAGAAACCACAGACCCGGACTTCACTCTCCCAATAGGACATGGGGCTTTGGTAGGTCCCATTCCTGACTGCTGTTTCCTTCCTGGTGGAGAATGGGTGTTGGTTCTTACCTGATACGCCCTTTCTCACTCTAAAGGAAACAGCAGTCAGCCCCCCCCCCTCGGGTTCAGGTCGTCCGGCCCTGGGGTTGGGGAGGGTAGGATTTTCTTCTTTTTATCGCCACAGCTCAACATGTCAGTCTGTGTCGACGCCTTCGTAAAAAAAGCTGGCAAGCAACAGGAAGAGGCGTGACTTAACAGTTTTGCAGACTCAGTCCATCAGCTAATAGACAGAGTTAACCCATTCCTGACTGCTGTTTCTTTTAGAGTGAGAAAGGACGTATCAGGTAAGAACCAATGCCCATTCTATACTCAAATTTATATTTTAAAGAGTTTTACTTAAAGGCCAAACGAAATTTTAAAAATGAAAAAAAATATGGCTTACCTCAAGATCTGAGGAATGTTGAACAGCAAAAGAAACTTTGCTAAAAGAGCTGCTGTTGACTTTCAGGACAGCCAGAGCCAAAGTAGGAGTGGTAAGATTAATGGATGTTGTTGAGAATTTCAATTTTAATCCAATCACATCCACTATTTTTATTATTCTAATAAGATAGTAATATAGATAATTACTTGTGTGATTTTTATTGTTATCAATTTTTAAAAGTACAATATTTTCATGAAAACTTTTCTCAGTTAAATTACATTAAAGTACAAACATGTTGATAAAGATAATTATAAAAAGTTAAATTTCTTGAGAATAATATAGTTTTTCATCTACTGTATACCATCTCAAGAGGATGATGTGAAATATATTTGGAAAACAATGAAAAATTACATTTCAAAGACGTTAAAAAGAATCATAGGACATCTGTAAACACAATTCATTTCAAGAAAAATATTTTATACAGAAATGTGTTTCTTACATTATAGACACATACCTTTTAGACATTGGATATATTTGTGATTGGGGCATGCTTAGAAGGAAGCTAACTCTTTCCAGCATCGACTGTCCAAGAGATGGTGCTATTGTTTCTGCAATTAAGTAGCCTTCAAGCTCTGAAACAATGCTGTTGACATTGGAGGTATCAATACTATTCGTAATGCTTGAATTATTATGAGAGATTTGCTCTGCAAAAAATAGGGGGAGGGAAACAGCACGTTTAAACAAAACGGAAAATCAGGAAAATGAAGTACTCCATATTTGGGTTTTTTTGTTTCCTTATTTGAACAAAATGGCATGGACAAAATACCATTAAAAAGCTTCAAAGCATTATAGAAGTTTTGTTTATTTATGTAGTTCTTTGAATGCATTTCCTTTGATTCACAGTAGAATCTGATGCACGTGTACCTTTTGTGGCATAAATCACCACTGGATGGAGGACAGAAACAGAGGAGAAAGGATAACATCCATTTTGATTTGGAAGCTTCTTCAAGCAGAAATGAGGGTAGTTCAGTGAAGTACTTTTCCTGCTGAAATCAGCAATTAATGCTTTCTCTAAAGTGAGCATATAGCTAATGACCGCACACTTGGGCAATGCTGCCCCATTTCTTTTGATAGAAATAAAATTAGGAATTCCATCAGACAACAGAGATCAACAATTTTATCAAGCAAATGTCATCAGTTATGATAACGCCCCATTCTGAGCCTTCAGCATATTCCAGGATTGCAACATTGAAGGCTCAGAATGGGGCGCTTTTGCAAATGGCTTGAAAATGGGGAGGGGGGATTTTCCTGTCTCTCACCCTGTTCTGAAGCTCAGCACAGACTGAGAACAGGATAAGAGGCAAAATCCCCACCCCCTTTTCCTGGCAATCATTCTTTCCTTGGGGATGATTTATGCCAAAACCATGGATTTGCGTGTGTACAAGGCTGGTGGGGCTGATGAGCATGGGAGGGGGAGATCTGGTTTAGATGAGTAGGATGGGACAGGGAGGCAGAATTGCATTGGGTGAGCTACCGTTTCAGCAGGCAGCAGCTCCTTGGCAGCCCTGCAGCAGGACAGACAGATGGAGGATGGAGGGGAGATAGTCCGTTCCTGCTTTGCGCTCCACAAATTGCCCTGCACCAGACAGGAACAGATGGATGAAGGGGCAATCTACCCCTCCCTCCTTCATCCTGGTGCAGGGCTACCACAGAGCTCCTGCCCACCGAAGCTGCGGGATGGCCAAGAGCAGCACGGCCAGGAGGGTGCAGAGCCCTCGCTAAACCAACAGCAGCAGGTGCAGCCAGGCAGAAACAGGGCAGAGAGCAGGCAATTCCAACATGCCACATGGTTTTCTACCTTGTAGCAGCAGCCTTCACAAGCACACAGCCAGCACGAGAGCTAGCACCCACCAGGGCCAAGGCCCAAAGAGCGTTCCGGCATGGTTTGGAAGGAAGATAAAAAATACTGCTGTTAAATAGGTAGATTGAAAAGACTGGAGACAGGCTTCAAACAACAGTTCTTTATTCAGCAACTATTTACAATCCAGCAGCAAGCCTCTCTGACAGCCAGTCCTTTTATAGAGGGCTGTCAGGGAACTCAGCCAATCATAGTCAAGTATCCTCCCCGCTCAAACAGCGGACTAGAGGGAAAACTTAAACTGTCAATATCTAACACCCCTCCCCTTCTAATTGGAGCAATCCAATTTACATGTGTAGTCGCGCAGGTAGGCGGGGCGTTTGGTAGCTCTACTTGACCTCCGCAGCTCAGTTGGTGCGGCCGCAGGCTGAGAGGTTGTGCCTGCTGCTGCCTCTTGCTCCACCCATGGAAAGTCCTGGAAACTTTAGGGTGGGCCTTGGACTCTACGGGAACCAGTTCCCGGGAGGTGCCTTGCTGGATTCCCATTTCTTCAGGTACGTTCTCCGGTTCCATCAGGCTTGAGTCTGCTAGGAAGGGATTAGAGATAAATTCTTGTTATTCAATTTCTAGATTTTCTTTAGTTTGACTGAGGCGGCTATGTAATTGTTCTATGTGCCCCCTCTATTGGCGCCCATCATTAAGCCTAAATATATACGACTTGGGCCCTGTGATTTTTTTCTGTCTTGCCAGGTAGCCGTAGGGATCCTTTTGCAAAGTTTTGTGAGTGAACCAGGTCCCTGATGCTAAAGGACCTGGTGCGGTTTTGCGATTCTTTTGTTGTTTCAGGGGCATAATTTGGGTGCAGTCGGTCTAAGTCTGATTGAAGCCAGCGACCCATCAAGAGCTCCACCGGGCTTCTTCCTGTGACCACACTGGGTGTTATGTGTTGGTACAGGAGGAATTTGTCTACCCGCTCTTGCCAGTCTCTTGGTGCCAACCTGCCCAATACCTCCTTGGCAGACCTTACAGACCTTTCAACCAGTCCATTACTGGCTGGATGAAAGGGTGCTATGAGGGCATCGGCATGTCCCAAGGTCTTTCCGGGCCGGTGAACCAGTTTATAGCAGTATGCCAACAACAAAATGACCCATCTCGGGGTCACCAAAATGGGGTGACAAGGCCACCGGTGTGGGGCAGTCACCCGCCAAGAGTCCCAATAAAGGTTTGTGGTCTGTAACCAATTCAAAATTCCTCCCAAACAAATATTTGTGAAACTGCTTGACCCCGGCCACTGCAGCCAGCGCTTCCCTGTCCAGCTGGCTATAGTTTCTCTCCGCACTGGATAGCGTCCTGGAAAAGTAGGCGACCAGGGCCTTGGTCCCATTAGCGAGACAGTGGCTAAGCACAGCCCCCACACTGAAGGGAGTGGCATCACAAACCAGTACCAATGGCAGAGTGTCATTGTACTGGATTAAAAAAACTGTCAGCAGAAAGGAGGTATTTCATTGCTGCAAAAGCAATGCCCCCAGACTCAAAGGCTCTTCTTGGCCAGTAGCTTGTGGAGCGGTTCAGCAACAGTGGCTTTATTTTTTAAGAAGACGCTATAGAAATTGAGCAAGCCCAGGAAAGTTGCAATTCAGTCTGGTTCCATGGAGTTGGGGCTTCCTAAATTGCACTGACTTTGCTTTGGGTAGGATGTATGCTTTCCCCATTTATTCTGTACCCCAGAAACTCTACTTCAGGGACTCCAATCTGGCATATGCTGCCCTTTACTCGGAGCCCTGCAGCCCTAATTTTGACAGCACCTCCCTCAGACGGGAGTGAAGGTGCTGCTCATCACCAGCAGTAATCAACACATTGTTGAACTATGGCACTACCCCAGGAATTTTCTGCAACAGCTTTTCCATCACACTCTGGAAAAGTCCCAGGGCAACGTTAATGCCAAATTGTAAACAGTGACATTTGAATGCCCCTCTGTGCGTTACAATGGTTTGGGCCTCGGCAGTAGCACCATCTACAGGCAGCTGCTGATATGCCTGTGTGAAGTCCAATTTTGCGAAAATTCTTCCGGGCCCCAGGGAATGCAAAAGGTGCTGAACTATGGGTACCGGGTACGCGCTCTGCTGTAGTGTCTTGTTCAATGTGCACTTATAATCAGCACAGATGCACACAGAACTATCACTTTTGACCAGTGTGACAATAGGGGTCTCCCACTTAGCATGGTCAACTGGCTCAAGTATGCCCTGCCGGATAAGTTTAACTAGTTCCTTGTCTATCCTGGATTTGAGAACCCTCTGGGACTTTAATCAAATTGGTACTACCCTGGGGTCTAAACTAAATGAAATGGGAGTGCCCACATACTTGCTAAGTTCTGGGTTAAACATGTCTTGGAACTCCCGGATCAGATCATTGGCCCACAAGCTGGCAATGGCACTGATGCTGGTCACTCCTAGTCTGAGGGACTCAAACCAGTCCAAACCTAAAGGTTTGGGAGGTCTCTGCCGACAACTGTTAAGGACAGGTCACCCAGGAATTTGTTGAACTGGACCTTGAAGGTTCCGCAGCTGATGACAGGGATCTGATTCCCCTGGTAGTTGCTGAGCCGCAAATGTTGGCACTCTAGCTGTTTTTTCTGGATCCTTGGTACTGCAGCCTTCAACGCCTGCCAGGAGATGATCATTACCAATGACCCTGTGTCAATTTCCATTTCACAGGGTGACCCTTCAATTTGCACAGTGACATGTAATTTCTTCCTGCAGGGGGTGCGCGCCTGCCCTATTCTTGTTTGGTAGTTTGTTTCTAGTGCTCTCGCATTGACAGTTTCATGCCTTGGCTTCCACGTTTCCCACTTAGATAGTCTTGGGACCTCTGATTTAGGAACGTCTGAGGTGGCTCGGTGATTGATGGGCAGGTTTGCTCGGCAAACTCTCGCCAAATGCCCCTTTTTATCACATCGGTGACAGATGGCATCCCTGTAATGGCAGGATGCTCTAGGGTGTTGACCCCTGCAGCTGGCACATGGTTGCCTTTACTCTCTTGCTCTGTGGGTCTCTTTCTTTCCATGTGATAGACCTCATCCTCTCTGCTTTCGGGTTCCTCGTCCTGATGACGGCTTTTATGTATTGTAGCTGTTGGTTTTGTTGCTGCTGGGGTGGTAGCAAGCTTCTGAAGGTACTCAACAAGGAAGGGACTCTGAGTTTGACGACTCAGTTGCCCTTGCTTCATCCAACGCAGCCTGCAACGTCAGATTGGTCTTGGCCAAAAGTCTCCGCTGCAGTCGGAGGTCTTTTACATCACAAATTATTTGGTCAATTAAAATATCATCCAAGTCTCTAAATTCACAGTGGGCAGTGGCTTTTCATAGTGCAGCGACATATTGATTGATAGATTCTCCGTCCTGCTGCCTTCGATGCCAGAATTCATAATGCCTCACTGTTTTAGATGGTGCAGGAGCATAGTGGGTCTTCAGTGCATTTTTCAGCACTTGCCATGGTACGGATTGTACCAGAGTTGGTTTGGACAAGGAATCAGTGGTGTCAAATATGTCATGCCTGCAGTGGCTCAGGAACAGCGCTCTTTTCTGGTTGTCCGACAACTCAAGAAAGTAGTTCACTTATATGATGAGCACTCAAACCTCATCATATAAGTGCCCCATTTCTCCTTCGCTGGGTCGAAGGGTGCAGGCGAGTGGAACACAAGACATGCTTGCACACAATTCTGTGTGTTTGAATTTGGTGCGCAAGATGGCCACTGTTTGCTTTTGCCGCTGGGCTGGATTGTCTCGTTGTCAGCTCTTTTTTGGTCTCAGTGCTTCTTCAGAATCCCACCTTCATCACCAGTGTTAAGTAGGTAGATTGAAGAGACTGGAAACAGGCTTCAGACAACAGCTCTTTATTCAGCAACTATTTACAATCCAGCAGTGAGCCTCTCTGACAGCCAGTCCTTTTATAGGGGGCTGTCAGGAAACTCAGCCAATCATATTCAAGTATTCTTCCCATTCAAACGGCAGACCAGAGGGAAAACTTAAACGGTCAATATGTAATACCTGCAGTCTCTCGCCACCGTGCAAACCCCAGCATGGACAACAGCAGCTGTGCCTTCTCCCTTCCAAAACATGCCAGGACAACACCAGCAGCAGGCAGAGGCAGTGATCCAATCAAAACTGTATGTGTGTTTGTATGTGTGTGTGTGTGTGAGAGAGAGAGAGAGAGAGAGAGAGCACACTTCCACCAGCAGATAACCCTCTGAGGTTGGATCAGATCTCTCTCTCGCATGCACACACACAAAGAAAGCATGAGCAACAGCAGCTGCGCCTTCTCCCTTCCAAAACATGCCAGAACAGCACCAGCAGCAGGCAAAGGCAGCGATCTGATCAAGGGCCCTTGCAAGGCCAGCAGCAGTAGGTGCAGAAGGAGGATGGAAGAGCAGGCAATCTCAAGGTGCTGTGGGCGGGGCTGGGAACACCTCCAGGTGCCCAGAGAGACAGAACGAGAGGCAGCTCCCAGCCTCCCTCGCTGGCTCAGCTGATCTGCGGGCTGTGATTAAGGAGGCAAGCAGCCATGAGGTGACCAGGGAAAGGAAGGGCTGCCTTCTGTGCTGGCAACGCCCACCCCTTCGCTAGGTCTTATTTTCAGGGGAGGTCTTATTTTAGCACATGTACTCAAAAGCCCAATTAGGTTTATTATCCGGAGAGGTCTTAGTTTCAGGGAAACACAGTAGTCTGCATATCAGTAAAGAGTGGTTCATTCTTTAAAAATAACTTGGAAGAAGTGTTTCTGACCTTACACAAGCAGAACATCTCCAGCATTCATTAAAACAACTTGACATGAGCCTTTAAAAAAAGGTGCCACTATCTAAAGTTTTTCAGGAAGCCTGAAAAAACTTGGTCTGTTTTTCTAAATAGCAGAGACCTGGTTGTGTGAAATCAAAAGCACTTTCATTTCTGAAGCATTCACAACCCTAGTACTTCCACATACTCATCAAACTACATGCATATATCAGGGTCACGATGGAAGATTCATTTAAATCAATGTTACCTGTGCTTTTTTTACTTGGTCCTCCAATATCATTAGTGTAGATCATGGAAGAAGATGTGGACATGATGGCTGAAGAAATTGATGTTGTATGCTGAGCATTAGATATTGTAGATGTTGTGGGATCAACTTCTGGAAAAGTACTAATAGGCTGGATAGAATGATTTGCAAAATCTGGATTAATTGTTTCAACCAAGGTTGAAGGAACAAATATATTGGTTGACTTTGTAGGAAATCCAGAAGAAAGCTCAATGAAAGGATTATGAGTAGCATTTATAGTAGAAATATTTATTGTTGCAGGCTCAGTGAAAGGAGGTGGCAAAACAGTTGTTGATTCAAAGGACAATTCAGAGGAAAAGTCTTCATGCTGCATTGTAAAAGAGGACGGACCTACAGGTGAAACTGGAGAGTCAGGAGTACTATGACCACTACAGGCAACTTGTTCATGAATATCACTATAAGAAAAACAATATTAGCATTGATTTAGTTGCAGCTTGTATTTTTAAAGGGATAAAGAAAAATCCAAATCTTTATCTGCCCCATCTCTTCAAAGACTAATGAATTTGATTATTATATTTGCATTTTATGCTTTTATTATTTTAACTATTTTTCATGAATACTGCACAGTATTATGGAGTTGGATAGCCTTCTAAAATTAATAATACTTTTATCACTTAAATCTAAAAGCCTATTTCTGCATGCCTTCAATAGCATTCTTTACTATATTTAATCATCAATTCTTATGTCAAGAGGTTTGTTCAGTAAAAATATATACTAAAGGTTTTAGCTTTTCTATTGTCTCTTTTGAGTGGCATGTACAGGAAACAACAAGACTAGAACATTTCCTCGCTGTGCAATCAATACCCAGATAAGCAGGGATTAACAATCAGGCAATAAACAATACCCTAATCAAAGTACTACCAATTCAGACAATCAAGTAAGCGGTAGCCAACAGCCTGATCAAGGAACTACCAAGGAGAAAACAACACTCCCACTAACAATGACAGAGCAAGCCACTTTATATAAACAGAGAGCAAACCCCACCCCTTTCTAGCCCTGAAAATGTTACCTAGTCCTGTAATAAAATGTCTGTATGCAAATAACAAAGCTCTCCACCATTCAGCTACATGTATTCGATTGGTTTTAAAACTTGCAAAATATTCTGTCATAATACTAATTCCTCTCATATACATTTTTAAAATTATGTTTAATATGCAATCAACTTTTAAATGCTTAATTTTATCTTAGAAAAGCAGTTCATTGGACTGTCTATTGGATAAGAAATTATCTCACCTTTATCCCATCATCAGTTTGTAAGACTTTATAGTATGTTCTGTTTCCTGACTTTCCCCCTCTCAGTGCTGAGAATTATGGTACAACAAATAAGAAGCATGACAAGTAAACTCCAAACTTTCTAAATTAAGCAGGCTACACTTACCACTGAAAACGGTGCAACTCTTGGGCATTTGGACAAGAAAAAGGCTGCATGGAACAGCAGCAAGATTCTGTAAACAATGAAGAATTATATGCACTTATATATTAATACTAGCTGGATACCTGTGCTTCGCTACAACACTATGTGATCGGGCTTGATAAATCAACACTTATGGCTTGAAATTTAATGAGTAGTTATAGGATAAGGGAGGCTTCTGTGGGGAAGGGTGTGGGAGAGGCCTCTCCCCTTCTCTCTCTCAGCCTTCCCCACAGAACCCTATCCTATCCTATCCCCCGTGTCTCCCTCCGCCTTGCCCCACAGAACCATCTCCTATC
>JANHZT010006271.1:11083-22335 GCA_032468215.1 Stegonotus admiraltiensis
ATAAGCTGACTTTGTATAAAATATACAAAAGTATGAAGACTATTGCTTAATGCATTGTAAGCCGCCCTGAGTCTCTGCAGAAGGGCGGCATATAAATTAAAATAAAATAAAAATAAATTTAAATTTTTAAAAAAAGGCCATTTCTATTATTCTGCTTCAGATTTTTCCCCTTCGGGATAATATAACAATGTTCTTACAGAAAACAAAATAACTGTAATATCAATGTTGCAAGACTTATTTATTTCAAATTAATAATTTATTCAAATTAACTAATTTATTTCAAATTAATTCTATACATTTTTCAATCTTTAACTTTCAAAGTTCCTTAATGTTGATTATATGAAGTCTCTGCACAAATTCTGTACTGTATGCAAACTGTACAAAACAATTAAATAATCTTTATTCAGATTTCATGACTGATCTATTTTATTTAGAAAATAAACAACAGCTGTATTTCTAATTGTTAGGGTTGTTAGTGAATGTCAGTATTTAGAATTACAAATTTGCTTAGGCCAGGCAAATTTGCTTAGGCCAGGCAAAGAAAACAAAGGGTTTAACATATCAAATGATGTAATCCTTCAGTAATTTATTGATACTTTTCTATAAAAGCCCTGGATAGGATATAACTGGTTTAACTTATAAATCAAGGAATCTGAAGGGGAAGGAACGTTGGACTTACCTGAACGTTCTTTCTATGTGCACTGCAGGAGAGTCCAAGCATGGATTCAATTCGTCTGATTGGCCAGAGACTGAGTTGCAAATTCTTTGGCCTCCTCCTCCCAGCCAAGCCTCATTTTTTTCAATGAAGCCATGGATCTGGAGAAGACGTAGTCCAACTGATGAAATCGACCACTCCTGGACCCCGGACTGTACCAGAACCAGGGTGGGATTGGACTCTCCTGCAGCACACATAGAATGAATGTTCAGGTAAACCCAATGTTCCTTCTCCTGTGCACTGCTTGGAGAGTCCAAGCATGGGATATACCTAAGCTAAATTGATGCAGGGCGGGAAACAGGTTGGTCCAGGGTCCCCTCAGCTGGCAGAACCTGCTGTAATACCCGTCTTCCAAACACCGCCTCACCTGAGGCAAACATAACTAATTTGTAATTCCTGACAAAGGGCGATGGAGAAGCCCAGGTGGCCGCTCTGCGAATCTCCAAGAACGATGCCTGTGTAGCCCAGGCTGCCGTGGTGGCCACACTTCTGGTCGAGTTGGCTCCATGGTGTGGGTCTGGCCTGATGTTTGTAGACCAATGCAATACACACCTTTAGCCAACATCCGATGGTGGAAGGAGAAACTTTCTTGCCCATAGATCTGGGCTGGAATGATATGAACAAAGCCTCTGTCCACCGGAAGGAGGCCGTACACTTTATGTACTTGCACAGGGCCCTGTGGACATCCAATGTATGCCAGTGCCTTTCATGCAGATGTCTAGGTTTTGGGCAAAAGTCCGGTAGAATAACTTCCTGCACCCTGTGAAACCAGGTTTTGACTTTCGGTATGAATGTCTGAACTAGACAGAGGATAACCCAATCTGGGTGAAAAATGCACAGAAAGGGCAACCAGTTCCAAAATCCTGCGTGTCGATGTGATTGCTATGAGAAAGGCAACCTTAAAGGTAAGCAGTCTGATGCTGGCTGAGCTTAAAGGCTCAAACAGAAGAGACATGAGCACCTGCAAAACCACAGACAGATCCCACGTTGGGTAAATATGGACTGTTGGGGGTAACAGGTTGGATACTCCCTTCAAAAAACTACGCACCTGGGAGGATGGTGGCCAGAGCTGCCACCTGCCTGCAGAGTGTGTTTGTGGCTAAACCTTTATTGAGCCCCACTTGCAAAAAGTCTAAAACTCTTGGGACTGTTGCTGAAGTAGGAACTAGTTTCTGCTTAGTACACCAGTGACAAAAGGAAACCCATGTGGCCTCGTATATACTGTTCGTTGATGCTCTGTGGGAAGCAAGAATAGTCGTAATTACTATGCCTGAGAAACGTCCCTTCCTGAGGATCTCCCTTTCAAGTGACAAACAGCCAACTGGAGCCACTAGAGGTGCGGGTATTGTAGGGCCCCTTGGCTGAGAGAGATCCTGTGAGGTGGTATTTTCCATGGCCGGGAGATGGAAAGTGTCACCAGGTCCACAAACAATGGGCGCCATGGCCAGTAAGATACCACCACTAGCACTTCCACCTCCTCCTCAAAGATCTTTCTGATGACCCTCGGTATTAATGGGGTTGGAGGAAAGGTGTATAACAGTTTGGCAGGCAATGGAGGCCGTTGATTCCCTTGGCCGCTGGTGTTCAGAAACTGGAAAAAAATCTCGGAAGTTGAGCATTCTGAGGGCTGGCAAATAAATCCAGGACCAGAAGGCCGAACCTGTCTATTATTTGGTGAAATAGGTCTGGGTGGAGTCACCATTTGGACTGGTCGATAGTAGTTCTGCTCAACCAGTCTGCTTGGGTGTTGGATTTCCCAAAAATGTGTTCCGCTCATAAGAACCGCAGATGTTTCTCTAACCAGAGACCTAAGCTTTTTGTCTCACGCATCAGGACCTTGGAGCGGGTACCTCCCTGCCTGTTGACATGTGTTTTGACTGTTATGTTGTCCTTCAGTAGAAGCACATGCTGACCTGACAACTCAAATTTGAAAGTGGCATAGCGCCAGATGAGCTGCTCTCAGTTCCAGCCAATTGATGTCGCTGAGAAGGTCCTGCTGAGACCACCGACTTTGAGTCACCGTTGAGTTCAGGTGGGTGCCCCAGCCGAAGAGACTGGTGTCTGAGGTCAGCACCAGTTAGGAAGGTTCTAGGAAGAGTCAGCCTTTCTCCATGGCGGCTGACATCCACCAGTCCAGGGAACAGGGAACCTGCTTGGGAACCCTGATCTTGGACATTGAATTGCTGCGCCCTGATCTCTGATTAGGTAAAAGTAGCCATTGTAAGGCCCTTGTGTGCAATCGAGCCCAAGGGACAATGGCTAGGCAGGATATCATTTTCCCTAACAGTTGGGGAAAAATCAGTAAAGGAACTAACTCTAAAGTTTTGGTTTCTTTTACCATCTCTCTTATGCTGGCTCGGCGTTCCTGAGGCAGGAATACCTGCGATGTTCAAGTGTTGATCACAGCCCCTAGATGAGTTAGGCTGGTAGATGGCATCAATTGGCTTTTCCGCCAATTCACACAAAATCTGTGATCCTGGAGAGTTTGGACCGTGATCTGAAGGTCCTGGTCCGCCTGCTTTAAGGACGACGACTGAATTAATACGTCATCCAGGTAACATTGCAGGCATATGGGTCTTGCCCATAGATGCTCTGCTATGACATCTAGCAGCTTGGTGGTGCCGTCGAGAGGCCAAAGGGGAGCGCTCTGTATTGCCAATGGTGACCTGCATATGAAATCTGAGGAACCTTCTGTGTGACAGTCTGATGGAAACATGTAGCTATGCCTCCTTGAGATCTATCAATGTTAAATGATCTCCCTATCTGATGCAACCCAGGATAGTATGTAGGGATTGCATTTTGAACCTTTTGTACTTTATATGTACATTGAGTTCCTTCAAATTTAAAATGGCCCTCTGCCCCCCCACCGAACTCTTGGGAACCAGAAAGAGGACAGAATAAAAACTGAGACCCCTCTGACCCAGTGGCACCAGCTCTATGGCCATGATGTCCAGCAGGTGCTGAATCTTGGCCTCCATCAGAGCTCTCTTGGTGGCATCCCTGGGAACGGGGCATTGAATAAAGCATCATGGGGAGCTGGAACAAAATTCTAGAGTGAGCCCTAGCCTCACTGTTTGTAATGCCCAAGCATTGGTAGTGGTATCTTGCCACTGGCTGGCAAACCTCTTTAACCGGCCGCCAATGGGGATGTGTGACTGAGAGTCACTTTGTGCGGCAGTTACTGGCATCCCGAAAGGGCCACCTGGATTGTGATTGACGAGCCCTGTCTCAGAAATATGACCTGTCTTATGCTCTATCAACACTGTGGGGATACTGTCTCTGATATTGTGGGGCAGAGAATCCCACCTCAGAGCCACGAAAGGGCTGCCTCTGGTAAACAGGAGTGGATCTCCTCTCGACTCAGTTGTACAGATGAGTAAGAGCCTTCCGTTTGTCTTTTCCCTCCACTAGGATTGGGTCTAACACTTCCCCAAACAGCTGGCATTCCCTAAATGGAGCTGATGCTAATCTCCATTTAGATTTCATGTTGGCTTGCCACTGGTGTACCCACAACAAGCGTCTTGAAGTAACATTGGATGCCAGAGTCCTGGAGGCAAACTTGGTGGCATTGAGAGTCGCATCCGCAGAGTACTCAGCTGCTGCTATCAATTTACTAATATCCTGCTGCAGACGGAGACCATCAGTGAGGCCCTGGCCTGCAAATGCCACAGCCATAAGAGCAATGTTCTAGAGAAGAAGGAATTAATTGCCCAAGCGGCTGCCTGGTGTGTTTTATGGGCAGACAGCTCCACTTTCCTATCTTCTGCCCTTAGTCTTTCAGCAGTGTCCGAAGGGAGAATTGCAGCTGAAGCCAAAGTGGCCAATGGGACATCCACAGCCAGAATCTGTAGGAGCTCCTCTAGCTCCTGCTCCGCAGTGTACATTCTTTTATCCATGCCACTAGGGGCAGGAATAGATCCAGGCTGATCCCACTGCCTTTTAATGACATCCACAAAAAACTTTGGTGAGGGGATGACTTCCTGCGCCATGACCTGTTCTGTAAAAAGGCTGGCACAGGGATCCTTAGGTTCCATGGGGTGATCTGCAAAACTCTCCATCCTCCCCATATTGGCTGTTGTTTTAGCCTTAAATAATAACGTCTTTAAAAGATTAGGACAAAAAAGCCCAGAATACATGAGTTTCTCAAGAGAGACTCGCTCATCCTCTGAGAATTCAAAATCCCCCAATTCTTCCTCCCCTTCCAGTGAGGCCTCACTGTGTATTGATGGAGGTGGGGAATGAGGCTCTCGAAGATAGCCTTTATATGGATGCATGTGGTGATGCAGGGCCCCAGACTGAGAAGGTCCCTGATTCAATGGCCCCATTAATCCCCTTTAGGTGAGGGCCGCATCAATACCCTGAGCAATAGTCTGTGCTATGGCATTGTGTAATTCTACACACAAGCCCTGGTCTGGAGTCTCCTGCGGGTGGAGCCCTGCCACTGTAGGAGTAAATGTGGCAGATGGAGCAGAAGGTTTGTTGCCAGACATATCTAGCAAACCTGAATCAGACAGGCCAGAGGCGTGATTCTTCCTGATAGGGAATGGCATGAAATTCCTGCAGCTCCGGGATCACATTAGGAGACCAGTTTAGCTGGTCCTCCATTAGTGTTTGCGATGGAAACTCCAGTGCCAAAGAAATGCAAGGCACACTAGCACTCCCAGAAATCCCTGGTGCTCTTGCCACCTCTGCCTGCTTTTGGGCTTTTGCAAAATGCTTTTTCAGGGCCTTCTGCCTTCTTTTGGCATCTTTGTCAGATGCTGAAGATGAAGATTTGGAATGCTTAGCTTTGGATCTGGTAGAAGGCCCTTTGGCTACTGATCTTGCCTCTTTGGCTCAGAACACTCAGCGATCTGCTGTCTGGGGGAAGATTACTACTATTAGAATCCACACGGTCCACCATTATGGCATGGCCTAACTTTTTTAACTTTTCTAATTTTTAATTCAAATTTTTTAACTTTGTAATTTTAATACTAAATTGTGGGCCAAAAGAATTTAATTTGTTTTAGACTGTTTTTAAATTTTGTATCTACTGTTTTATTTGTGCCTGTTCACTGCCCTGAGTCCCTTGGGGAGAAGGGCGGTATATAAATGTAAATAAACTGAAACTGAAACATTATTGCTGTAACTGCTGTTAATGATAGTCTCAAAGAATTACACAGACTGCAATTAATCCCTTAAAAGGGAATGTATCACAAATATAGCAAGAGTGCTGGGTTACTCACTGTGCAGTCCAGGCCTCAGGAATAGCGCCAAACCAAAACACACCGTTTGTGAGCACAGGACAGGCCGCAAAATCAACAACACAGTTTACTTGTGTGTAATGGCTGCCTCCTTGGCTCCTGACCGAAGCTGATGCTGTCTCCAATGACTTCTGGCCTGTTCCACAGTTTAAAGCGGCTTTAACGATGGTGGCTGCCATCCACAAAATGGCAGCTGTGTTCTGATCTGTGCGTGGCACAGCAAGCCACGCCTGCAACTCGCTGCAGCTAGCCAAGCTCTGGACTGAAGCCTCAGTCCTCCAAAGCCGGTTCCAACCTCCTGTGGCCTCTGCCACCCCAGCTGAGCTAATTAGCCACCATGAGGCAATGGCAGCTCCGGCAGCAATCAAAGCGCCACTCCCGGCACGGCAGGCAAGCCAGTCACTCTCTCAGTGCTCCAGCCATGTCAATTTTACTGTTTATTTTTATTTATTTTTAAAATTGACCAATTTTCCTAATTAGAATCAAATAATTTGTAGAATCAACTCAATATATATCTCTCTAGGCAGATTGAGTTGAAAAAACTGAGGCTCAACTGGGAGGAGGAGGCATGGCCAAACAATTTGCAACTCAGTCTCTGGCCAATCAGACAAATTGAACCCATGCTTGGACCCTCCAAGCAGCACACAGGAGAATTTTCAGCAGCACTACTACTTTCAATATGGAAAGTACTAGCAAATGTGTAGCATTATTTTTTCATCAAAGTAATTATTCCCATTGTTGCATTGTATTTTATGGTCCATGACCATATGACCATAAAGATACTATAGTACTTTTCTCTCTCATGTGCAGGTATAATAGACTGAACATAATATCAAGTGTACAAATAACAGATTGAACATCATATGAAGGCATCTTCTCCACAGAGCACTTCTTATTTCTAACTGTAGTACCTTATAATATGTAAATAAATAGATCCATACATAACTCTAGGACAGTGATGGCTAACCTTTTTGCCATCGCATGCCAAAAGTGGGGGGAATGCAGTGGGGTCACACGCACATGTGCCCACATCCATAATTCTATGCGCCATGCCCCCCCGTGCTCCCCCTGCTTTTGGCACGCGATGGCACGGTGGGCCTGGTTGGCCCATTTTTTGCTCTTCCCAGGCTCCAGAGCCTTTCTAGGAGCTGGAAACAGTGTGTTTCCTGACTTCTGGTGGGCCCAAAAGGCCCGAAAACCAGCTGGCTGGTGCACGCATGCATGCTGGAGCTGAGCTCGTGTGCCCACCAATGTGGCACCCGTGCCATAAGTTCGCCATCATGGCTCTAGGAAGAGGAGGATCAAGAAATACATTCCCAACTCAATAAACTATGGCATATCATAGTTTCTGTCATTATGATTTCTGGACTAGAGAAATATCAAACATGACATAAATCTATGTCTGAAGCAAACAAAGTAATTATTTCCCCACAAAATCAAACAGCATTAGGTACCTTGCAATTCACACTACAATTAATCAAATGGTGGGCATATCAACTCCAACAAAGAGCAGGTGAAAATGGGTATTTGGAATCTGGATAAGATCTGCACAGACAGCTCCAACAGAAAAGTGAGTATTTTAAGGAGCAGCAAGCAACAGAAGTTCAGTGCCATAAGCTGGACCAAATCCATACACTTTGAACAAACTGGGTCTTGCATTAGGCTGCCAAAGACTCTACTTAATTAGTTTATGCATCATGACCTGAGATAATTTACAATTGTTTAAGGGAATTGGGCTGGAGTAGAGCCCTTTAGAGGAAATTTACTATTAAAATATACTGTTTCAACATTATAGATTTTATTTTATTTCTCTTCTTTGAGAAGAATTTAGCGAATTAACCTCATCTGTCAGAATTTAAAATTGTATTCAATACCTTTATTGAGATGCTTGCTCACTTTAAGCTACCACCCCAAGAATAATGAATTGGGAACTCTACAACTTTTGACTAAATCTTTGTTTTCATCTAGGAATGTGCTGCTACTTGTTAGATTAGGGTGTTGCCTCTCCGGTTGTTGCTTTACAATGTTGGTCTTTTGAAACTCTGTGCTCCATTACATGATTCCTATGTGGAATGTTAATATAATCATTCATTCACTTGTCAAACCCCTATTATTAGCTCTCTTGTAAAGTGGTTATTCTATCAGGTATTAAAACATATTGTTTCATGCTTTCATCTATCCTGAGGGAAATTTGGTTGCTTGAAATGTTAACTACCGGTACTTTATTAGTTCACCTGCCCCTCCAAACAAATGTTATGCTGCACTCATATTTACTGATAAAAATATATAAATTAAGAGGCTAATTATTCATCCATCATGCATTATAAGAATTCTATTATTATTATTACTATATCCTCAAACACTATGATAGCAATTCATTTTTCAAACCATGCTTCAGTGCATTTTTCAAACATGGAACAGCAGTTCCAACTTTGTAAAATAGCCTTTTGTCTAAGTACTGAAAAAGTTGTACCGATTATTTATCCACAAAACTTTTTTTCCTGAGACAAACTTACACATCTTTGCTACAGAGTTGTTTCCAAGTTCTATTGGACTATCAAGTAAAGCTAGACAAAAGGAAAGATGGTAATTATTATTACTTGCTAACTCTAAGCCTTGAGCTACATTTCAGAAACTGTTTCATAAACTTCATGAACAACTTTTGGTTGGCCTAGATGGGATCTGAACCCTTAACTGCCTTCTAAAATTCATTCCATTACAAAACCATGGTGCTTTTATTCTATTACTGAGTAGAGTTGTTACTATAAACAAACAAGAGGTGGATTATCTATCAATCTATGAATTCAAGCGTGCATGCTGTTGTTCAAAAAAATTCCTTAATAGTCCAAATTAAAACTTGAGAAGGAAAAGTAATGTAATATTTAACATATTAACAACCAAGAAAAGAAAACCTTCGTCTTAAATAAAATAGAAAAATAGAAATTTCAAGAGGAGTAGAGTGATAGCCAGTACCAGCCAATATTACCAGTTGTACATAGCCACTAATACTGACCTATACACTGTGTATGCACTGTCAATGTATGCCTGGAAAGTTTTTGTAACTAAAGATTGGGGAGAGGAAGGGAGGACTCTGAGGATCAGACATTTTAGAAATGGATCAATGCACACACAAAGAAGGAAGCTAAGATCTAAATCGCATTGAGAGAAGGCTGAAAAGTCTAGTGACCTACCCTAGCTTTTGGAGTCCCAATCAATAAGGAGGTACAGAAACACGAAGCAAACTCTTGATTGTATATCTGGGGGGGAAAGCCCTAATAAAGCAATTAAAGGGGTGTTTCCCTAAGCCATTGCTACAGAATAATTGACTTTTAAACTGAAAAGTAAAAAAAAGGGGGGGCATGCAAGGTTAAAAGAGATTAGGATATGGTAGAGCAGGTTGATTGATTCGGTTTTTCAGCCAAAAAGAAAACAGGAAAACAAATAGATTAAAGACAGTGCTTTAACTAAAAGAGCCTCCAACAAAACAGCCCATTTAAAAAGTAAAATGCAATTTGCTTTTCTTTTCCTCACCTTTATTTCTATTGTATAACTGCATGGCAGAAGGCAATCATTCACACTTGGAGAAGCCTCATTAGGGAGACACTGCTCAGCATTTTTGATTTGATTTGTTTTAACAGACAGCCCATCAATATGTTTCAGTGTAGACTGCTATTCTTCAAAATAGAGATCAGCCAACCATGTCTTATTTCAGGACACTCCACTTCTGTCCCTATTCCATCCTTGCCACTCCTTTTATAACTCATTTCAATAGCCACTAAGAATGTTCAGCTATAACGTTCAGCCTTCTTAGTTTCTTTCCCTCTAAATATTTGATATTTCTGCAAATCTTAAATTTCTCCAAGCCTCCCAATATCTTCCCTTACTCATGAAAGGTGACATCTGTCTACATCACAACTCGCACTCAGTAAGTTATTTTTTATTTATATACAAAATTGTCTAGAGGTTCTCAGCCTTGAGTTTTATTACATTCAGTCATCCATGAAAAAGGCACAAGAGGAATTACAATAGCATAGTCAAAATTGTTATGAAACCTTACTGTGTACTTAGTGTGGATGGGGGAAAAAATCAAGAGAATTATCAACTGAAACAAAAACAAAAAGACAATTGGATTTTAATTCACTGAAAAATTGTCAGTGAAGGTCTGATTAGGTAGCATTTATCCTACTACAACTAGTTAGTATCAGTCCTCCCATGTATAGCAACAGAAACACAAACAGATGACCTATTTCTATTTTGTTGTAAGGCTACATTAACAGATTCTTACAAGTTTGAAAATACAAATCTCCTGCTGTCTCTTTTTAGGATGGGTCCTTCTTAAGTTTTATTTTTCTCCAAACCTAAGCAATTATAGGCTCCTCCCTCTCATCTGATTGTTCCTTAGGCAGCAACTCTTTCCTTCATCCCTCATTCCTACGTATCATTATAACTAGATAACCATTCTAACAATCCACTCCTGGAAATGGAATAGCTTATAGTCTATTAAAATATACACAGAACTGTAATCCTTACTAACTAGTATTACAACCAACCAAGATCAAAGTTATCATAAATTCAGTGTGAGGCAACTTTTAAACCAGCCAGGTGGAAGTCTGACCCCAGTCCATGTGAGCTTGCTGATAACTATCAGCTCATTCACAAGTCATTAAATGTCGATTAGAATGTAATTAGTTTTATCATTATGGACCTGTGCTGATCTGAACTTGAATTTGAGTAAGAGCACCAAGTACATTTCAACTCTCTGCGTCATTTATTTCAGACCAATTTGACACACAATGATATGACTTCTGAGGACAAGAGAATTATAGAGATTTTTTTTAATCCCACCTGCCTAGGTTTAAGTCTTATAAGGATGGGATTTTAGCAATGGGAGCTGAACAGCTTGGATAACAAAATGGTAGTGATCTAAATAAAAAATCAGGTACTACAATCATCATTGAAATGGCGGTAATCAAATAAGCTGATTAAAAATATTGCCAATGCTGTGATGTAGAGAGAGAGAGAGAGAGAGAGAGTGTGTGTGTGTGTGTAAAATGAAAATTAAAAAATGAAGAATGGACAAACAATCCCAACTATGCATGATGTTTCAAACTGATGGGATTTATCTATTAAAAGTCATGTGTGTTGAGGCAAAATACCACTGATGGCAAGAGCAAGAAGCAGAAACAAAGGACAAGGGAGGGAGAAAAATCCAGCTTTCTATAAACAGATGCAGTAGAATGCTTCCAAAGGCAGATGCTCAGAGATTTCCAGATTCACCGCTATACTCACTGTAG